>JAUUDW010003786.1:0-17804 GCA_032361385.1 Panulirus guttatus
AACATGAGCAACAAATGCAACAAGATCACTTTAATCAATTTAATGAGGTTATTCTATACTTGGAAATAGGCACTGGTTTCCAATCACATGCTGTTATGAAAGCAATGGAATCTCAGTCACTTCTAAAGTACTAAATCCCCAGAAGTAATTTTGTAATTAGATGTGAATCACCAGTGCACATGCCAACACTCTTAAACACCCTAATACTTGTATCCTGTGACAGAGAACTAACCATTGGCTTCACTTCTCTTTTTGAGATCAGCATGCTCACGAGTATGATTCTGAAGCTCTTTGGTCAAGCTTTCTGTCTTTTCCTGCAGTTCCTCTTCAATCTGAGACTGTCTCAAGCGAAGAAGCTCTGCAAGGAGGTTTCACAATGGCCAAATAATATTACTAAATGGAAGAATCACTTTGTTCATTGTGATTATCATAATAGAATCATGACGTTAAGTTTTATGATAATATCACCTACAAATGTGCGTTTTAAAGTGTGAAGTAATATTTCTGTACCATAAGCAAAGCCTTAAAAGTACTGGAGAGGGCATTTGCTGACAATCATCATTTTTCCTCTTAAATAAGGTGTATACACAATGATTTCATCCATTCAAAAAGCCATAATATGCAGTCAGTCAATGCTGCTTCATACTGCCCAAGGAAACATATAACAACCCATCATGGCCTAAGATGTCAATAGCGTGGAGCTGCAAGTAGTGTAGCCAGTTAACTACCTCACATCACTCACTACCTACTCGAGTCTGACTCAACCCTGATACTATAAGGCTCAAGAAACGGCTTTTGAGAAAGGAGGGTGGAAGGAAGGTATGGAAACAGAAATAAATGCTGAGACACATCTATCTCTGGTAAAGAAGTGGTTTTTCATACTTGAAAACTCATATTTCTCACCTTTGGACTGTGCCCTGTGAGCATCTGGGAGCATACACACATGGTGAGGTGGGATTTTGTGAAAAACCTTACCCTTAGTGACAAGTCAGACTTTGATCTGGATCGCTGTCTTCTGAAGGTTATTCATACCCAGAGCCACTCAAGGAAAACTGACCAGTTTTAAGCAGACAAAATAAAGGTGTTTTTTGAATGATGAGAAAGCCATGGACAAATCTATTTTCCATACATCAAGGGCTCTAACAGTCAGCCATGGTTGTAAAAGAAGTACCTACTTTTTTTTTTCATTAAGTTTCCAGTTCTGTATCAAAGCAAGTTTAATTTTATATTCATCTGTCTCACTTAGCACTTCAGTAAACTTTTATATGTAGACATTGCATAAACTTCTCTAACTTTTTTTCCTTAGACCAAGCTTTTATAAAACGACATTAAAACATATCAAGAAATCTAAAATGCTCTAATTCTATCTGTCTATATCTCTAATGCCTATTCTCTGTGGGGACTCCCTCAAGGGGGTGGCTTAGGCAAAAGACTCTATAAATGGTGAACTCCTTTGCTTCTTATCATTTATTGCCTCACCCTTAACAGGCTACTAACAGGGGGAAACTAGTGCAGTGTTGTCAGAGGCTCCTACATAATGCTCCCAACTAATGTTTCTACCAACTACTTCTACCTCATGCTCCAGTCTAACGTTCCTACATAATACTTGGAGAAAAAATCTAGCTCACATGATGGGTATGAATCACTGTAGTGGTGGGAAGATACTGAAGCTTGGCAGGAAAGAATACAAACAGTGCCACATATTTGGAGTGTCTAACTACTGCATTGGTACGAACTTTCAACAGGCATTGAGATTAGGCTGAAATATGCCTTATAAAAGTGTATGGCTGCTGGTTACTACAATATAAAATTAAGCACTGTGAGATACTGGAACCTCAGGATACAGTACATGTGCTTTCTACTTAATTAAATAACAGATAATAAAGCTTTTCCTGAGCAGTACATGAATACACTATGATGGCCAAAGAAGGTGAAATGCTGATGGATACACCCTACTTATGGAGTAAAACTTGTGCTGACCCCCTGTGGGCAAGTGCTCTCTCTGATAATTTATGGTTCAGTCTGGAGTGGGGGAAAAAATGCACCCTCTTCTGGAGAGAGAGAAACCCCCCACAATCCATAGCCATTCTGAGTTGCAATCTACTGAGACTTGTACATTCATATACAATATCTTCCACAGATTTCCTATTTCTTCCTCTACCTTTCCTATGACCATTTGTTAGGGGAAAGTTGTTAAGTACTTTAGATAATGACAGAGGGGGAAAGATCAATGATTAAGTGTAGTGGTTTTAAAGGCTGTATGCATATTACCTATCCTATGCAAATGGGAATGCTGTTAAACAGTAGACAGAAATATTATTGTGTTTAAGACTTTCAACAAACTATAACCAAGTATTACCGCTTAATTAATGTTTAGTGATTCAAAAACATGACTCAAGCAATATGGTCTGCTTTCATACACTACCTTTTCATTACACAAGAAACTGCTCTGGCAGACAATGGGAAGAACAACTTCTATGGATGTATATAAGAGATTAGTAATAAAAAGCATAAAAAGGAAGCAGATGACATTCATCCTGAGATTATGTGGGACTGCAGTTTTCATGTGACCAAAGAAAGTGAGCCATTAACATTTTCTTTAACAGCGATATGATTCAACCAAGTAAAGGTATCATGGGGACCTGAGGCCAATCAGACTGCAAAATATAATGATTACTAAAATTAACATATGTGAAGACAGTTCTATATCACTAAAAGGATACATACAGTATCACCGCATAAAATTAAGCAAACAGCATAAAAGCATTTAATAAGGCATGATGATTAATAAAGCAGTTACAGTACAGTAGAACCTCAGTAAGCTGCATCTGCATTCACTGGGAGTAGAAAGGCATTCAAATCTATTTACTTGCAATGCGAATATATAGGCACACACAGGAAGTAAAGCAAAATACAGCACCTATTATAAAAATAGGAGTAAATTTTTCATTAGAAAACTATCTTAAAAAAACTCACCTAAGCATCACTTTATTCTAAACTAAAACTTTTTCATACAGCATCAATACCAAATAATTAGGTTTTTCGTTCTTTTAAAGGCAATGCACAAACAAGCCCACACAAATGCTTTTGCTTATGAGTTAATTCATGTGATAAATTAATGTGCACAATGTGATCAGAAATATGAAGTTCACAGAAGAGTATTCCACTGGGCATACCAAACATTAAAATGGGTAAAGCAAATGTGAATGTGTAAAGACTTTGGATAAACAGCATGAAAAGAAAAGAGGAGTTACACAAAAGGGCACCAGAAATGGAACTGGGTAAAGAGGTGGGAGGAAAGGAAAAGTGTCAATGAAATATCAGACATACCAGTACAAAGCTCTTCTGACAAAAAAGCAGACAACAAAAATGTCAGTACAGGCTACTACAAAACTCAATAGTTCAATATCTATATATAAAAAGAAGAGTTTAATGCACAGAAAATGATGAACAGGGAGTAGTGAATTGAGAGAGACAACAGTCAAATACAAAGAAGGTAGATTTGTAACGAAGCCAAGAGATGTATTTAGGATACTGAAAGAATTCTATGAAGAATCATTGAATGTCAGAGTTCCATGACGTACTAATTTCTCTGTATTCAGCCTTTAGGAAGGTAGACTTGGAGCACAACAAATATTTGATAGAACTTGAATAAGAATAGTCTACTATGCTAAGAAGCCTCCAGGGGGATATGTAACTAATAAGCTGCTAAGGAAAGTAGTTTACTTATGCACACTTGTTTTCAAGCAGTATAAATAAAAAGCAGGAACGAGGACAATATGTTGAAATACTGAATGAATGCTTACTAAATAACTATGCACAGATGAAACTGTTAAGTATAAGTGTCAAAACAATATGTAAATTATTCCATTAAGCACAGAAGGAAAGGCGAAGGGGAAAGCAGTGACTTGAGAACAGGAAAAAGAAAAACACCTGATAGTAAAAGGGAAACAGTAGCAGGTTATGTGGATTACACAATCATGTAACGAGTGAAAAAAAAATATATATATAAAAAAAAAGAAAATAATAATAATAAACAAAATCAATGGACTCGATGAAAGTTTATGGTTGGGTGACAAATGAGTTTTGAAAAATGGTGAAAACAAAGGTTGGATGAGAACAGCTGAAAGCAGTTTTGGGTTTGTACTGAAATACAAGGAATGAATAAGTAGTTTTGGGTTTTGGGTGGACTTAATCATGTTCATTATGTACCCATGACATGCTTAAATGGATAAAATTGAACAAGTAATCTCAAGAATAAGACTGGTTAAGGATAAAAATAGACAAACTGGGATGTGCTTTATCTAGATGACAGTATTTTGGCCATAATGGTAGAGGAACTGCTTTAAACAGAAAGAACTGAATGGAAATTACAGAGCTTTAAAAGTCTGATAACAGTTTAAAAAACTGAGGCATTTACAGTAACTGGGGTTCATTTAAGCATGTATCTTTAGTGAAACAGGCAGCTTGAGAATTATTAGTAATGTAGAAACAAACATTCCTTAAATCTGTCTAACTCATCCAAGAATTATCTGTTCTCTGTGCTTCAAGTTTTCAAGGGTATCATACTAGGGTTGGAAACCATTTAATACTTAATCAATTTCTATAAATGACACATGTAAGCACTTATTTCATCCGACACATGAGTTAATGCCAACAAGGTTATAGATAACAGACACTGTGGTTATATACAAGGTCACAGCATCAAAATAATATCAAAATGAGCTCAGAGTTGACATGTGACTATTCCATTTTCAAAAACAAAAGAACAGCTTCTTCAAAGAGGAGGGAATATCTTTGTAAGATGTCTCTTTGCACAATAACACTGCACAGCTTCTGAAACGAAACCAGGTGCCTTTTCAACCATAAATGGAGGATGTTTCATCTCTGCCTCATTGCAATGAATATTATATATATCAATCATGAAAGCAGTTACTGTGGGTGGTGTGTACGCTTCATTACTTTAAAGATTTTAATTGATTATTGCATTACGACTTTATCTTGCAAAAATAAGCAGTATAATTTTTTATTAATATATTGTTTCTAGCTATGTATCAAGGAAGTCCATGCAGAATCTTCTCCAAACATTTTGGTTACATGTCATCTTAAAATCTACCTTCCTTCATTTCTCTACAATAAAGACTCTTTTACTCTCTCCCTTTATTTTGAATTTTGCTCAACTTTACAGCTATTACCTTTTACTCTCAAAAGTCTAGTAATTCCTACTGCATCCAATGTTTCCATGCATCCACAGCACATAATTACATCATTCTTCACTGTATCAACAAGTAATCTTAAAATTGTCAACCCCTCTGACTTTCATGATCATTAGGCACATTGTGCTCTGGGTACAGCAGCCAGTTGTGACTGACTAAGAATGTTTTCTGTCTGTCAGTTTCATAACTCAAATATGAAGGAAATCAGCAAGTTCAAACTTGATGAAGGAGCAACAATGATAAATCGGGGATATGCTATATTTGTGCAGTCCTAAGGTAAACATTCTAAGAATGGGTGTAGGTAGGCACCTTGGATGAATGCTGTCTAATTCACCGCAATACATTTCCCTATTGCTGTATCCTTTAAAAAGACTAAGAATCCTGTATTACACTGGCCAGCTGTCTAATCCATACCCATTTTGTGAGCAAGCAATACAGTAAAACCTAGTGCAATAATTCCACCAACAGAAGTCACCACATCTGCAAACTCACACTATCAATCCTTACTTTATGTCCTCATTCTTGCATATTGAGTCTCATCAAAGAAACTACCTAAATAAAAATCATAAAGCTTTATAAATACATATATTACTGACAGCTTTCAAAAGCACATAATACAGCACAGAGGAAAAAAAATCAAACATTAAGGGTAGAGACAACCAAGCACAAAAGCCATAACCCATATTATCATGAAAAGTGTAGATACTTTTTGTTCATGATAGTAGCCTGAATACTCCACAGGAGCAGTAAGTGCTTTGGCAAAGAACAAGTTACTTTATTCAGTTTACTGAGGTTTTACTGTGTTAGCAAATATGTAATAGTTCTCCCACAATTCCTGTAGTGAACACTGTAGGAGTTTTTAGTTATTCTAAACTACTAAATCCCACTAAATTATCCTGCAATTACGTGCGAATCCCATGTACAAACCAACACTCTTAAGTATCTCAAGACTTGTATCCTGTGACAGAGAACTAACCATTGGCTTCAATTTTCTTTTTGAGATCAGCATTCTCACGAGTAAGATTGTCAACCTCTTTGGTCAAGCTTTCTGTCTTTTCCTGCAGTTCCACTTCAATCTGAGACAGTCTCAAGCGAAGAAGCTCTGCAAGGAGGTTTCACAAGGCCAGATAAAATTACCAATGGAGTAGAACCTTGTTCATAGTGACCAGTAAAGTGCAATCACAATTTTCATATGATTTATAATATCACATATAAAATCAAATGTTCTTTTTTAAAACGTCTTCACTACAAGGATTTTCAGCACGTACTCTATCATCTATCACAAAATAGAGGTCTTGAAGAATGAAAAACCATTTCTCTGCAGGAGGCAGTGCCCTATGAGCATTTAATGGGGCTGCTGCTTGATGGGGCTAAGACACCATTCAACTTCTCCTAAACCTAGGTGGGAATCTGTGAGAATCCCCCTCTCAACAACCTTACTAAGGCATATGAGGTTGCTGATTGCTTGTTCAAGGAACTCACTGACCATTTAGTAGCCTAACAAGACAATGACATCAGAGCCCTGCTTATGTGGTACCACCCTTTGACCTACCACTCACTCGTCTACATATCACTGACATCTACCTCAGGCCTGTCACCATTCTGAATTGAGAAAATGTTTATGAAAAAGAAAGAGGTGAAAGAAATGGGAAATATGATATTGCTTAAAGGCTTTATTTAAAACCTTCATTTCTTGTCTACTGGCACAGCTCTATGAGAAAGCATCTGAGTAGATGCCTACATGAAAAAGCAGGGCTTTTTTCAAAAAAAAAAGAAGAAAAAAAAAAAGAAAGACAACCCAGGTCCAGAAGAGGAATAGTATCTTCTTCCAGCAAATTGATATGAGTGAAACTCCAGGTCCTGAGGAGGAATATTCTTCTTAATGGCAAGAAAATAAATGCCACACAGAGGTCAACATGATCCAAAGTGACAATTTTGCTATACATCTTTTAAAAGATGGCAGGGGATGGGAACCTTTGGACAGACTGGACCTAGTGATTCCCATGACTTTCCCTTCTGAAAAGGTTAAAGCTTTATTCATCCGAGCCAAATGAATAGCTGATCAAAAGCAATTTGAGAATTTTTGCGATTAACCTGGCAAAAAACGAGTGCTATTAAACCTAACTGCAAAACCTAATCAGAAAAGATATTACTGACATGCACACACTCATCATCAAAAACCATACTAACATATACAACTCTGTGCAATATATTAGACTGTCTCTACTGTGGTCAATTTGAAATTTTATTATTTAATGTATGTTACCTACCTGAATATTTCATTATTATAGATTCTCTTTAAACAAGTCCATAAGCTGGCTCTATCACATTCTCTCATCTCTAAAACATTACAAACACTGATTCAACATAACATTAGACCCCTCAAGCCCAAGATGCAACTTCCATACTGAAGTCATCAAACACTTACTCCTAAATTCACTTGCATTCACCACACACATAACATAACATCACCACACTCCTTAACATGTGGTCCAACCCAGCAAACTTTGCTTGCTACCACGTCAGTTGGGCTGTGGCATCATAGTGTCCATGCAGATTACCGAATGGTTACTTAGTCCCTGTGAATGACAATCCATTGACCTCGTATACATCATATAGGTCAATTCTATGTGGAAGGGTTGGGGGAATTTTATGAATTCCCCTACTATTGTGGGCAAACTGATGGTGTTTTGGCCCCCTATAAGCAACAGCTCTCTCAGATGTTCAAAGGGTTCTGTTTATAAGCAAGGAATAATGATAAAAATGAGAAAATATCTGAATCTAAGCAAACCTGTATTCAGTGTAAGAGCATTAAAATATCATTACAAAAGAACTTAATTTGAATTAAGAATGGTATTTTAATAAACTAAAACTGTATGTATAATACTTTTAGATTAGACGTGAGGCACTTAATTACGAGACTAAAACAGATCAGTTAGTGATTCAAGTCAAGTATGTGTCCATGCTGTGAAAGAGGCTAACAGATTCACATGTGGCTTCTAAAAAACATGCTCAAATATGTCAAATAAAATTTCTCAACATAAATCTTATATAAAACCCCAAACAACATATCTCAAAAGTTCTGGAAAAAAAAATAAGCCAGAAAAGTAACTGTAATATCAACTGAACAAGAAACAGCATACATTTCATGTAAAATAAAGCAAAATTTTCATTACAAGCACAGGATTAAGAGATTCTTTACAACTGTTCCATCAGTTCTGATTACGGTAAAGTGTGTCAAATCTCAAAATCTTGAGAGAACTAACTTCTCCAATCAGTTTCAGAATATAGGGTCTTGTTTAGTTTTATACTATCAACTGCTGCACAGTATGCCCACCATGTTATTGAGCTTTATTTTAAACAAATACCAAGGTTTTACAACTTTCATGGCTGTAAGTAAATCTACAGAGTAACAAATATTTAGAGAAATAAACTACTAATACATTAACTCAAACCCAATCACATGGGTCTGAAAGACTTCATTCCAACAAATATGCAGCCTACACTTATTTCATGGTCTCCATAAACCTAACTTTACTACAACATCCTTACTATACATACTACAATACAATAAGAATAAGCATAAAGAAAGTAGAATCATAAGTCTCACCTGCTTTTTCTCGTTCCCGTTCAGCAGCAGAACCCATGGCAGAAAAAGAGATGGCATTTTGTTTGAGATCAGATGAGAAGTCTGAAAATATGAAGAAACATGATTAATATTTTTGAAAGTTAAATTAGATGTAATCTTTCCATTCCTAACCTAATAAAGCACACTTTAAATCATCCACAATTATGTTGTGTATTTTTCTATTCTCTATAAACAGTGGGGAAAGGAATTATTGACAAAACTGCCACTTTTTTATACTTTTTCACCATCTTCCATATTAATATGGAAGCATCAGGAAGAAACAAAAAACAGACTCATTTGATCACATACATCCCCTGCTCAGCTCACTTAATCACACTCCACTTACTATCATAACTCTCTCTTACAATGTCATTTCTTATGTGATCAACCCCTTTCACACAACACATTGTCCTCAGGTATTTCATTTTGACATGTTCACCCTCCTCTGTTCTTTTCCACTCAGGGATCAGGCATAACAATCATACAACACCACAGGAACAACTAAATCATCTAACAAAACCACCTTTGCCCTTATAACCAGTGACCTCCCTTCATCTCACTCTTCAATGCACCCAGAACTTTTGCTCCCACTCCCACACTATGATTCACTTCAGCTCTCATAGTTCCATCTGCTGCCTTGTCCATTCCCAGGAATCTAAAACATTCCACTTTCTCAAAGTTTTCCCCTCTTCAAACTCACACTCATGCCAACCTATTGCTAAACCTTACTGCCTTACTTTCATTCACATTAACTCTCAACTTCCTACTTTTACACACTTTTTCAGACCTGGACACTAGCTACTGAAGTTTCTCTTAGGAGACTACCACTAGAACCATGTCATCTGCAAACAGCAACTGACTAAACTCTGAGGCTCCACCATCCTAAGTACATAATACACTTGCCCCTCTCTCTAAGACCCTCACATTTACTTCCCTCACCATCTCCTTTATATCCATATCAAACAGCCATGGTGACATCACACACCCTCATTGCAAACCCAACTTCATTCGAAACCACTCACCCTCCTCCCTTCTCTCAAGATAAAGATTCCTCACTGTATCTAGTAGCATTCCTCCAATCATACACCATATATTTAGAACAACTTCCACAAGGGATGTCTGTCAACTATACCATAAATTTTCTCAAGGTTCATAAATGCCACATACAAATCCCTCTCTTTCTCCAGGTAATTCTCAAATAAATGTCTGCTGTCTATATATTTTCTGTGCCTTTGCAAGGAAAGGATGAAATAATTATTAACCTCATTCCTATTTACATGGAGTAGATATGGTGCATATACATCAAACTTGTGTGGAAGCTACTTTTGCAGAATTGCTAACCTACTACCCTATACTTCTAGCCAGATAAAAAAACAGAACTTAAAGGTTCTGCTATGAAACACTTTTGTTGTCTGCAATGCAGCACTGATATTGGGAGTGAAATATGAACAGATAAAGTTATTGCCAGTAAAATATCAAAAACATCTGTAACAAATCCATGGCCAAAGTCTGAATTTTCTTTAAGTTACAAGCCAAGTTAAACCATTTTTCATGGGACCTAACTCATGCAGAATTCAAACTAGAGTTATGGATTTTAAGCTATTCAAATTCTTTTATACTGGAAAATAAAAGCATAAAGTGTCGAAAGTATATGATATAAACATTTCAAGCAATGACCAAGGGTAAGTTGCAGGTTAAAATGTGAGTCCCAACAATGATAGACAAAACAATCCCTAAGTGTCTGCAATGCTGTGCAGGTGACACATAAAACTATGCATTCAGTGAATACTAAAGGCTTATGTACCCATGAAACACTGCTGAATTCAAGTGTTACTAGTGTTTGCTACTTGTTCGAACAAGTAGCTTCAACAAAGTATAGGTGCGGGATTTTTATCAGTCGCAACAAACCCAATACTTAAATATAAAACTATATCCTAAGTTTTACCTTCCACTAAACATTATACTTTGGGAGCTGTTTCTCACTCATGGTTATAATTTCTTTTAACTTTAACCTGATTTATACTTCTAAACTAAAGATAATATGCAAAGCATTTTGAAAAATTTACTGCTGAAGCCATTTCTTTTTCTTTTCATTCATACTTGTTCATCATTTCCCATATTAGCATAGTAGTGCTAGAGACAAATGAAGAAGAGGTCTCATTTACTCACATCCATTCTCATCAAAATAACGCTCCCTATTCACAACTAGGCCACACAGACCTTCCCATGGTTTCCTCCAGCTGCTTTGTATGCCCTGGTTCAGTCCACTGACAGCATGTAGCTCCATGTATACCACACTAGTTATCATGTGCAAAATTATCATACCCAGACTATCACATTTGAGGGTTAATGGTTAATGATTATGATTTTGGATAACTTCATACTGTCTGTTTCTAAATTTCATTATCATCAACCATTAGCTGCATTTCAGTCATTCTATCTACCTGTTCCAACTTTTAGAAACAAGAAATATAAGGAAGGGAAGGTTTCCAGTCCCCTATTGCTGTGCCTTTTAGTTGCATTCTATGACATGCAGAAAATATATGGGAAGTATTCTTTCTCCCCTATCTCTTGGGATACAATATACAAATACACCACAACCTAACTAATCGAGAAAAGGATACTTGTCCATGGCAGGGTGAAAGAAGCTGGAATAAATAAGAAAGCCAAGGTAGAACATCTACACCCATCTAAGATCCTGAAGTGGGTTGGTAGCAACCTGACAGGTAGCAGGGTAACAGCATCGTCACTATGTGAAAATTACTCTTTGGTCAGTGAGCAGACCTGGGCTGCAAGCATTAAATAGGTGGTTTGCAAAGGGTGACAGGCACTTAACCCTCTGAAAGGTAGGTCAGAGATACCTAAACCCTAGGATCCCAGAGATTCTCTCATGGCATGTGGGACAATCCAACCCTGGAGAGAAATAACACATAATAATTGCACAATAATGTTTCCAAAAACAATCAAATTGTCATCCATAAAATGTAAACATTCATTCCCAAAATTACTAGTTGGTACTATGGGGGACTGATATACAGAGCATTTATAAAGTCAATGTGCAGCTTTCAACTTTAATAACTTTGGACATGCACAAGGACTTTATAAACACCCTGCAGTTTGAATTAAAAAGATTAATGAAAATCAATCCTAAACATATACGAAGCATGAAGTTAAGAACAATCAAAGACTATTATAAAAGAAAAACCTAAAATGTGTAAGTAGTGTGCAGAATGCAAGATTTTGGAAGCATCATAATATAAAAATTTAGTATCATGAAACTATGAGAAAAATTTTCTTTGATATAATTTCACGCCAACTACCAAGAATAATGCTGTGAAATACTCTTAAAACACATCTCAGGTCTAAGAGCACAGTGTGGAGTGACTTTAGAGCCAATTCTTCGTTAAAAACCCAATCCTGAATAATATCTACACTATTTTCTCGGTAAACTCTGATAACATTTAAAGTACAAAGAATTAATCAAACTGAACTGCTACTGTGTTCTACCGAAAGGGATTGACACTCCACTGCAAAAATCTCTTGTGCTATCAAGTCATTTTTTTCTTAGATCTAAGAATTATGTTAATGCAAGATGTATAACAAAGGCAGTCAAGTAATCCCTTTCCCAGAATACCAGCTAATACTCTAATGATGTAGCTTTTCCTAAAATACTAGCCAATACTTTCATGTTGTAGCCAAATGGATTCCACCATCTTGTATTCTACACACCTCTGACCAATGGCGCGGAGGATTTAGTCACCCCGGACAGGGTTAGGATCTCGCCTGGAGGGGGGAGATGAAAATAAAATGTAAAATATGAATGACATAAAAGAAAGTGATTTATAGTGTAACTTGCACGTAGGATCACTACAAGAAGCAAATTACTGTTACTGGGGAATGCTAAAACCACAAGGGAGGGAATTATACTTTATTTGAAGTGACCCACTTAAGTTGTTTCACTGAACCTTTTTACATTCTCAGCAAATTGGGATGAAAGAAACATACAGTATAGGGAATTTAACGTAAAAAAGTATATTTATCAAAAGAAATAAGAAAGTGCTGGAAAAGTAAAAGTTCCCCATCCCACTTCTCTACAAAGTCTGTTACTAAGATTAAAATGTAAAGCCTAGAATTTACTCTAAATCTATCTATAACAATGGAAAACAGGCTTTAGTTGTATAGATATCAATACGCAGTAGCACCATTTACTAATGAAACAGATTCCACATGCAAAACACAATAGGGTTTGCCTGAATGATTTTCCAAGAAAACTGACAAGGAAACTTTTGACTGGTACCAGCAACAAATCAAAGGTATGTTGCACAGTGTATAATGCACAAGCAACATAGAATTTCAACAGATTATAACACAGGAGAACACACTGACAATGTAACACAGCATACTTAACCTACTTCACCATTAACTAATTTCTGTACACCTCTCTCTTATTCAAAAAATCAATTACTGATGGTGTGACCTGACCTAATCTAGTCATTCTGGGTCACATAAAGCAGTGCTGACATCACCAAAAATTTTCGGAGATGCTAACAGCATCATTAGTGTTGCTGGTGATGGTCACCTTTATTATGACAAATTTTGCATGGTAATACTGTATGGACGCAAAAGCACCATCAGGATATTTCACTCCACTTCACGTTATGCAAAGCATGGAACCAGCATTGCCAAAAAAAAGTTGCAATGAATTCAGTGCTGAACAAAATATGATGTTCATCTTCATAAATGGGCTAATGTCACTAAAAACTATACATACTGGTTAGTTGACAATAGATGACATTTTGAACATGTAACATTTATGTACTGAGGTTAATTTCATTGGATTATTCCTGCAGCTACCAATAAGATGTAGGAGATATGACAGTATCATGTCTCTTTCATCCTGCCATAACGTGAGAGTAGGCCCATAGTGATGAGTCAATAATAAGATGCTGATGAGAATCCATGAATCTGTTTACTGTAGATGAACTTTAAAGAGCACCCATGAAAGCAGGCCCGTAGTGCTGAGTCACTTATGAAATGCCGAAAGAAACTGGTTCGTAAACCACAAATCTGTTTACTGTTGCTGAACTTGAAAAGGGTACTAATGAGAGCAGATCCATAGTGCTGGGTTGGTAATGAACTGCTTACAGGAACTAGTTAGGTAACAAAGAATCTATTTAATGATGCTATGCTTTAAAAAGTTCCATCATCAAAATCTGTTTAAAGGTAGGGGATAATTAAAACCAAACTTTAAATACAAAAGACCTATTAAAAACAAGGAACAAGGAAACTTAACAGTCTGGACTTAAGTTACATCTTACCAATTAGAGAGGAAAATCACACGCAAAACATTCGGTTTCTCTCACCTTGTATAATACTTGTCTCCTAAGTTTTCCTTATGTATTCAAATAAGTTTTTCTTTTGTGAATTCCTGTGTAGTGCATAATTCTACTGTCTCAAAGGAATATTTCTAATTCTATTCTGTATTGCTATATGAAATAAATCACATTAAACCGCCATTGGTTTCTCCTTCCCACTCGTTTTCAGTTATATCTAAATAATTTTCTCTGGATTAGTAATATCCACATACAGGGGAAATGAACAACTGTTAAACAGCAATACACTTCAAAAAGCATAACAAAAATAAAAGTATAAAGAGGCATGACATAATGTTACTGAGTAATAAAGAAAATGATGATACGAAAATGTGGGATTAACATTTGGTACAAGATCTCTAGAGGAAATAGAAGAAAGAAAATAGCTAAAATTGACAATATATATGAGCAAATGTAGTAGGGCTTCCTCCACACTATCACTCACTACAGAGGAAAATATCACCAAATGCATGTTCACTACACCTTTAATAAACTTAAATTAACTACATCCTCAACATACACATCTTCACAGCATCCTTGATGAGCCTTAGTTCACTTCACTCTAAACAAATGCATATCTGCTTTAGCCCTGACATATGAATCTTCACTACATCCTCAGCACCAACAGCCTTTGACGTATCCTTCCAAGTTAGGTCAAATGCTAGGTTTTAGAGTGCCGATTGTTGAAAAAAAAGTGCTTCTTATGGAGAGAGGCAGAGAGGTCATCCTGTTTCTAACATAGCTGTAGCAAAATTATAAAAAAAAACAAAGCATGAGATTGTTGATATAACATACCATAATTTGTCTTACCATCTGAAAATACTGCAGCATTTTCTGCCTTTTCTTCCTCTGCAGCTCTAATTGCATCGTCTAAACGTTCTTTAAACCATAAAACTAATTGGTCATAATGTGATTCCCCAAGTTCCTTCAGCTTAGGATCTGAAAATTAAGCAACCACTTTATATGAGTGTCTGAATTTTTCTATAAACAAGATACATTGTACATGCAATCAATTATTACAGAAACACTGATCTAATTACAAAACTACAGCAAATAATTTGTCTAGAATATTCTTATCAACCTATTCCTATAATTCAACACACCTCCATCGATCTATCTATCTATTGCCATTGCTCTACTCCCATTTCAATAGAAGGCATCAGGTACATGCATCCTTAGTACCATCAAACAAAAAACACATACTGCTCCAAATGTGTTACGATGAAATATGGGCTAAACACTAACATATGTGTTTCTTACTTTTTCAATTTACTTATCAAGATTTTTGTCAATAGAGACAAAAGTCTCCCTTCTTACCACTTCTACACACAAAACTTTTCCACTAAATCCAATCTCCAATCAGTCCTCTAATATCTTCACCTAAAACATTCCTAATACTTATCACCTCTCCCACTACAATTATAATTATCCATCTCTTCTATAGTCTACCTCTTCTTGCACCTTCTACTGTAGTACAACATATCCATCTCTTCCAGAGTCTACCTCTCCCTGCAACTTCTACTGTATTGCAATATATCTTCTTAGCCAACCTATCATCTTTATTTCTTGGCTGTTCCCAAACCATTCTTTCCCCTTCCCTTTCAACTTAGTTTCAGGGAGAGCAAGAACATCCATGCTCCTCTTTCTGAAAACATTACCCATCTCTACCTTTCAGTCCTGGTTATATTCATGCACATTCAGACACCCCAGCCTGAGATTTTAAGAAGGATGGACTTTGCTCTTTTTTCTGTTCCCAAGCAGGACTGAAATATAATTTTTTGAAACAGCCATAATAAGTGATGAAATTTTTTTGAAGCACCCTGTATATGAAACTTCAATGCAAGAATAAAGAATGGACAATGTTTTTCTTTTGTTAAAGTATCTGACAAAGTAAACCAAAGACTTTTCCTAGAAAAAGAAGATTGACAAAATATCAAGGGAAAGATAAGATGGATCAGTTTTTTCAATCCTGTTTGCCATTTTCCGTCTTAGTAAAGTAGCACCAGGTGCAGACAAACAGCAGCCTCATTTGCATACATCCTCTTCCTTGCTCTAATGTATAATGCACTAAAACTTGAGCCCACCAACTATAATCAAGCCTCAAAGAGCATTCCATGGTTCCCTGAATGCTTCAAACATCCTGGTTCAGCCCACTGACACCAACATCAGACCCAATCTATCAGTTAACTTAAAAGATACACTGAATGAATCATCACTCTCAACCTGTCAATATTCGACCACATGCTTCCAAAGCACAATGATGGAATTCAAGAATACTGCACATATAGTACTTGTTTGAGAAACATTTTCATATATTATCTCAGTACAATGACAGTAATTGCCTATAACACTTGAACTCAAGCCAAAGTTCCTCATAATACAGAGCTGAAAAAGTGGTTGGTCATCTTGATTTCATTTCTAGATTCAAGACAGATGAAGTCTAATCAAAATCTAAAAGAAGCTTTTCATATTAAAATTTCAGCATGAAATGAGCCAGATATGAATATTAAAGATTACTATGTCCCTTTACCACTACTACAGACTATTAAGCCATATCATATCTGCTGTGTCAAGAGCATGATGCAATAGATTAAAATGAAGTCCTTTTCTGAATACAGACTTGCTCAGGGAAGGGTTGTCAAATGTGTAATGGTCAATACCTTTACTCATTCCTAGGTTACTTTGAATGTTTCCTTTGGTTATTGCTTTACTAAATGCACTCTCTCAAGGATGACTTTTGGGAACACTGAAAAGAAGCTGGTCTACTTTTGCAGATAAGATACAAATTACTTAAACTATAATATTTACCTAAGGTAAAGTCTGGAACAGCCTCCTTGATCTTGTCTCTGTATGATATGAGGGAGGTTCTGATGGAATCTAGCTCTTCTTGAGATGGCAAGATACCCTCCAAAAACTTTGCATCTGGTAGAGCATCTCTCCACTGTTCGTAAGTCTGAAAAAAAAAAAGCATTTACTGAATATGAAACAATTTACAGTTCACTTATTGTCAAAACAGGAGTGTTCAGGATGCTGTATTAATACCACTTCACCCAATCTATGAACATTAAGAAACTCGGAATACACAGGTTCGAATACTTTTTATTGACTTTAGCAGTGCTTTCAACACTATCTAGCCCCATCTGTTACTAAACAAGTTATTAGATCGGAATGTTAACAGCAAACTAATTAAGTGGATCCACAGTTATCTCACAGAACGTTCACAACATACTAAAATTAAGAACGTTAAATCTGATATTGCTATCACGAACGCTGGGGCACCTCAGGGATGTGTTCTAGCACCACTACTCTGTACGCTATATACAAACAACTGCAGAAGCAAATATCCTAGCTGTTCTATAATGAAATATGCAGATGACATCGCAATAATAGGTAAAATTAGTAAAGATAATTCACACGAAATTGTGGCTCAAGTCGATGACTTTGTATCATGGTATCATATTTGAACCTAAATGTAAAGAAAACGAAAGAAATGGTAATTGATTTTAGGGCTAATAACTTTTTTCCAGATCCACTTGTCATAGATAACGAACAAGTTGAAAGAGTAAAAGAATACAAATATCTAGGCGT
>JAUUDW010003787.1:0-10128 GCA_032361385.1 Panulirus guttatus
GGGGCAACCTTAACAGCCTTTAGCCAAGAACATTAATATCAACCAGGCCAAGACTATGGTCACATAATTACCTATTCATATTACACGAGGAGAGAGTTTTACACTCGTTAGCGACATCTCTTGAACATTCTCCATTATCAAACAACCTTTCAAACTAATGTATGCTGTCCATATTTACCACATTTTCTTCTAGTTTATCCATTCATCAGTCACTCTTATATTATAAAGGCACTTCTTTTCATCTTCTTTAACAAGCTTTTTGCTTAATTTCATGATCTGTCCGCTAGTTGTCCTATCCTTAAATCTTTTTTAAAAACTGTTCCCTATCTGTATTAATCTGGTTTAAAAAAACCTTGAAAGTAGTGATTACGTCACCCCACACTCTACTTAATTTCCATGGTGGGCAAATTTAAGGCTTCTAACCTTTTCTTGTAAGTCAGCTCTCTTAATTCTGGTACCATCTTTGTTGCCCTCCTCTAGACCTTCTCTGTTGGCTCTTTGTGCTTCTTTATGTATATCGACTAAGCTTAAAAAACTTATATCAGTTTTGTCCTTATAAAGGATATGAACAGCTCGCTAAATATTTCGTTATCCAAAGACCTGAATGCTATTCTAATACGTAGATTAACCTTTTTTTTCTGATCATATTCCCCCTACTTTCTTAGTAGGCTCCAATCTTTTCAAGGCTGTGCAATCCACCAAGCTTTGCTAATGTCACTAGGAGTGCATGCTAAGTTTGAAGGCATCACACACCAGCAATCTCATCAAATCTTCCGGCTACTGTTTAAACATTCTTGCACGTGAAGTCATGATATCTAAACAACTATCAGTTTTGTTGAACTTATCAACAACTTCTCTACCTTATCATCTCATTTATAAAATAAATAAGATGAAACACTAAAAATGAGAATAAATAAGCATGCAAGATTATCCTCACACCCAGTTACACAACTAGTCAAGAGATGCTCAAAACAACAACCCTCCTAACTCTCAACCCATCATGTGAACCTAATCTGATAACTTGGAAAGGAGCTGCTTCGTCATCCTTCTGACCATCACTTCCTGCCACCTGAGGTACCTTGACCCTAAGCAGCAGTTTAGTAACACAACTTACGAACTCATACAGTCTGCTACAAGAGCAGTTCCATCATAAACATCATCAACAGAATTAATAATCTGTGCATATCTTTTATGTTCTTACCACCTATACCTTCTCCAACTTATAACTCATCCTCTGTCTTTGTGCAGACTATTTTGCCATCCCTTTTACAAAGCATTCAAACTAACATACTTTAAATCTATTTTCAGCCTTTGGCTGCAGTTAGTTCTTGTAACCCATTAACTATCTTCTCTTTTTCATTCTACACCGCCCTTCCTGTCTTAGATACGAAGCACCAGGAACAAACATGCAATGGCTTCACTTGTTTATAATTATGAACAGTCATATATAATGCACTAAAGCAAGAGCCCACCACCCATAGCCAAACCCCACTTCACGGTTTATATTCAGTGCTTCATCTGCCTAATTCAACCCACTGCCAGCAAATAAACCCATATCAATCCCATTCATTTAATCCACTGCACATTTATTGTCCTTCAAAATGCTCAGGCCTTGATATCCATTCATTTCATTCAATACTAGATCATCCAGGTTTCTCTCATCAAACAAAGCACCAATCTTTCCCTTCTTTTCATCCAAATTACAACCAAACAAATTCAGATCTCCCATCACGAGACTTCGATCTTTGCTCAGCTCCTCCTGTTCCCTTCTTTGGAATATCAAAATAAAAGAAGGGAAGTTTTCCAGCCCCCTGCTCCCACTCTTGTTAGATGCCTCACATGACACACATGAGGTAAGTGGGTAACTTTCTTACTCCAGAATCCATTAGGATTGATAACATTTTTGAATCAGGAAAAACAATTGTGTGGATTATGTGTTGTCAACTGTTATGTGAGAAATGGCAACCAGTTTCCAGATGCAGCTAACAACTACCTGTGTGTCAAATATTAAAACTATCTCAAAAGGTTCTGACAGGGAAAGATTTATATACATAAAAAGCCAAAAACAGATATGCCAAAACATAAAATAATACATCACATTCATAAGCATGTATAATAAAAAGCTAATTCCCTTGAAAATCTTGGGAAAATCAAGCTGTCTCTCCTAATCCTTCTTTTCTCTGGTCATATATCTATTGCAGCTGTTTAGGTTTCCATGCATTCACCAATCCTTTATTATGATGAAAGACATCGACCAGAGTCTCTATCTTTAGATATTTTCCTTTTATCTTCTCCTAACTTTTCATGCATCACTACATACTTTACCCAATGCATGTGGCATCCCTAATTCTTTTCATACTTGTTAATATCTCTGAGTACAAGAAGCTGGTGACAACTTCATTTTTAGTGATCAAAAGAACATACAAAATTTTCTGGGATAAATTTTGAATTCTCCTGTTAGTCATCAACACTTAAGGATATGCTTTGTAATCAAAACACTTGGTTAAAGATATACAAGTAACCCTCTGCTCTGACTAGGAGAAAAGGTATTCAAGATTCAGCATGATCATATCACTCACAAATATGTGTAAGGAAGTTCAATACAAAACTATTATCAATACAGATTCCTTGAATGCATGTCATACATATTTAACACTAACATTGTTATTCCAGAGGTACACATTAACATCTGGTTTAAAATTCTTGACAAAACTGAAGCTAGGAACATGAAGAACAAAAGCAAAACTTGATAGCCATTCTTGGTTATTTCATATATATATATATATATATATATATATATCCTTTCTATCCAATTTTACATGACCAAACTCTCATCCCACAATAATGATAATATAAGTTGGGAAAACTGCACACATAATTGTTCCTATTGAAAAATGTACATAAACAGTAGTGCTAAACTGTTTCTTTAAATATAAAAGTTGCAGGTGTTACAGATACAGGACTGTAAACCACTTTCAATTTACATCATGAGATGAATCTGTTTATGCAGAATGATACTGCATTTACATGTTATAAAAGGTAACCAAAAACTCTACACAATTGAATATTATTACCAGTTTATATGGACTGAAAATAAAGTTATTTTTCACATGAAAATGTTTCTCTAAGTTTCTTGAAAATCATACCTCTCATGAAGTCCCTAACTACTAATCTTAAAACCTTTAGCAAGTAAAAGTAATTAAAAAGAATAGCAACTTAAAGATACAAATATTATGTGCAGCTCTAAACATCATGTTCTAGTGTGCCTTGGGTAGATATATAAAGACACAAAAGACAAGTAAAAGACTAGAATGAAAATTTTATGTATCACCTAATATTCCAATGATGAATTTCCCCTGTCATAATAAAGAAATGAGCCAAGATAATGACTGTCTGTATTATGATACTGTTATGCCTAATCCACACAGCACAGAGCTTCATTCCTGTAAAATATTTAGTAATTACAATAAGAACAGATTAAACAGCCAATGGAATTGCTGGCTGAGATTGTTAGTCAGTCATTAGCAAAATCAACATTCCATACAGTAAAGCTCTCCTTTAATATGGACTTAATGACATTAGGATCAAAAATCATTAACTTATATTAAATTTTGAGTAGTTCAGCTTGGAAAATCACACCAAAAAAGGAAATATCTTACATCTCTAAAGGAAATTAAATAAAGAGCTTTCTTGTGCTTCAGGTGGGACCATAAGAAAGGTAAATATTTAGAGAATCATGCTGAAATATGCCATATCATTTGCTCAAATAAGATATAACGAAAAAATTATAAATTCAGCTCTGAAATCAAATTATATTGATGGAAAAAAAAATGCTCATTTTCTTGGCTTGTTGAACAAAATGAAATAAAAACTACACAGTAATTCAAAATCATCATGATGTATAACAACACACTCCATTTCTATGGAAAAGATTATCTAAACTAGACCACTTCTCTATGTAGTTAATGTCTCACATGAGAGCTCATTATGCAGCAATCAGCTGCAGCAGCTGTACTATAACAGGTGGACCAATATTCAAAGTATTTGAGACAATATCATCTAAAAATCTGAAAGCTGAATGTTTATGTTGTAATTAATTTCCATCTCCAAAGGTTGGAAACTATTTCATCTATATCTTAATTGCTGCTAGCTATCCTAAATATAATTTTTGGTTCAAACAAAGGAAAAACGTTAATTGCATATAAAAGTTACAAATATCATTAATGCACTTAAGAACTATATGATGGCTTTAGCATTCTGCATAATACCAAAGTTGCTGGTGACAATGCTTTATAAAAAAATATATAATAAAAAGAATATAACTCATTTCAGCTGAAGCACTAAAGACAAGATGATCTTTTCTTTCTTTCTATTCTCGTGGAGAAAAAAGGCAAACACTTTAATGGATGCAAGAAAAATTAATTGAACACAGGCTTTAATAAAGCCTTGCCATCTTCACACTTGTTGCTATTACTACAAATCACTAACAATTTGGTGAAAATATATTCAATACTTTGACGTGATATTCTCGTATATTAAAAATAGATATTCATATAAGGAAATTGGCTTTTTGGTAGTGGCACTTATAAAACTGAGAATTTGTTAGGCATATCTAGTTATAATTAATACCAGTTGGCTGGTTATAACATGAACCAAAATATATAAAGTTGTCAATCTTCACGATTAATTATGTAACATAAGCATTTGCACTTGCTTTATACCCGTGCTGCCACTTACATAGTTACTAAGAGATGAGCTCCTAAAGTTTCAATATGGCTCAACTTACATCACAGAAAGTGCGAGTAAAACTTGCATACTCACATTCTGAAACAGATAGTCTAGTCACCACTTCACTTTGAATAAACAAATACTTCCATTCTCCAGTACCCAATTTGTACTCTTCATTATCAAGGACAATCAGTTAAGTTTAATGCAGCCTCACTGTTTTACAAGAAGAAACAATGACTTAAGACCTGAAGTTAGAGTACGGTACAGTGTCCTGAATAATCAAGATTATGAAATCCACAGTAAAAGAATGGAAGTGCTGTTCTGGCCAGTTCTGTGCTACCGTATGTTATAATGGTAATAAACTTAATAGAAATAATATACAGTAAATGATGAAAGACATGCACCCACTGTGGTTCACCTGGAGACCTTTTCTATAATTTTCAATGAGAGAGCTTCACATACATTAAAAGACCAATAATGATATAGATATTCAAAATAATGATTCTAGTAATGGGAAAAACCATGGAATAAAATTTTAGCTGTCCAAAATAATAAGGTATCAAATAGTGAATGTGATAAAACACAACACTGTGTAACTTACTGCTTACCAAGATTAAAACTTTGTATATAGATACAGCAGGTCCACACAGTAAACCCACGTATTACTCAAAACTACATGACTGCTTTGGCTATTATTGTTTATTCTTTTAATATTTCTTTATATATAAGTGGAAGAACCCTCAAGATGTACACCACAGGCTGAACAATCTTGAGCATCTCTCTCATTTATGAGTGTACACTGAGGGCACTGTCGACCCCCTGAGATAAGAGGCTTCACTTCAGGACCTGGCATCCGAGACTTACCACACATGTCACAAGCTGTGCGACTCTTGTTATTTAGGAAGGTACAGGTTGTGCAAGACCATGGAGTTTCTGGTAAACACTCTTTAGGAGGTAAGATGTCTCTAGACTGAGAAGTGATGGTAGCGACACTAGCCTGCTGAAGAGTGGGGGCTGTGGTAGTGGAGTGAGAGGTCTCAGATGGAAACTCCTGTCTAGAGTGTGAGCCCTTGCTGCTCATGCTCAAGCTGCGTGGCGATGATGAACTGCTTGCACTGTTTTTGTTGCTTATATCTAATCTGTTTTCAGTTCTTATCAAATTGCTGGTCTTCTTCAGTGAGGGTTTTCTATCCTCATAATCATCACTATCTTGGGGGGCAGTTTCGAAGCCTGCAGAAATATTGTCATAAAGGCTATTCCTTTTGGTTAGATTTGGGAAGACATCTGGACCAGCACCATGAGATACTGAATGAGAACTTTTACTAGAAGTTGAGGGTCTTTCCACTCGTTCTCGGGTTTCATTAAGAGCCAGAGCATGCAGTGCTTGGTTGATTGGTAATGGCTTAATTTTTGTTATGTCTTTCTTGTTGTTCAAATTATTATTCTTACTCAAGGCAACTGCTTCAGAATAGAGGTTCTGTCGTGTCATCTGGTGGAGGATGTCACCACGATCGCCAATGTCTTTATTGTAGCCTCTCTTTTCAAGCCCCCGATACACAAAGTCCCATGTTTCCCAGGAGCTGGCACCTTGATCATTTGGGGTGGTAAGATTTGTCGAGTTCCTACTGGGATCTTTCACAATAGACAAAGTAGCCTCAAGATGTTCATCCAAGGTACCTGCCTGGAATACTTCCGGAGGAGGTGGAGGTGGTGGGCAGGGCTCAGAATTTTCCAGTGGAGGCAGAACACGACTGTTGGGTCCAGTAGACTTGGAACTTCGTTTATGTGGCAAAACCTGAAATATTAGTAAATTCTCAACTGGTGTTCTTACAGCTTTCTGATGAGTCTATCTAGGTAACACAGAAAGAGAGAACTTACACCAGAGATGAATGCTATAAATGAGCTGGTAACATATGAAACAGATGAATGGAACTTACGTATAAAATACAATTTCTACTTCATATCAGTTAATGTGTTCATGAGATGTAGAGCTAAGAGTATACATACATGTGGCACTTCATGGTCAGTATAAAGAGAGCCAATTGGAGATAAAAACACATAGGCGTACAATCATATATACATAAAGGTTTAAAGAGTAAAATAATGTGAATCTTACTTCAACGGTGTTCTTAAACCTGTTGTAATGGAAAAGTTAGGGGAGAAAGAATAACATGCTCTCATCCCATCTCCTGCATGTCATAGGGGGTGACTAAAAGGGATAGAAGCAGGGGTCCCAAACCCCTCCCCTCTTGCATTTCAATTCTTAAAAGTGGGAAAAGGAGGAGCCAAGACAGAAGTGCTCATCCTCCTCGAAGACTTTGGCTGTGGTGTCTAAATATGCCTAGATGTGGCTGGGATGAGAAGAATGGAGAGATAGGTAGTATGTTTGGGGAGAAGAACCTGGATCTTCAGGCTCTGAGTGAAACTAAACTCATGGAAGGGGGAAAAAATGGTTTGGGAATGCCCTAAGGGTAAAGTCTGCAGTCAGTGCGAACACAAAAGCAAAGTACTGAGTGGCACTTTGCTGAAGAAGGGTGTGGAAATATGGTCAAGGGAATACTGTGGGTGAGAATGAAAGTGGATTACAAGAGGTGCGTGACTGTCAGTGCTTAGTGAAATGAATAACGAAGAGAGGCGAGTGTTTTGGGAGGAGCTGACTGAGTGTATCGGTAACTTTGATGAAAGGGATCATGAATTATTGGTGAGTGATTTAAATGCAAGAGTGCCATGAAAAATTAGTATAATTCAGTGTGGAGTACCTTGTGTGCATGAAACAGTGAGCAACTTGTGGAGTTGTGTGAATAATTAGGACTGGTGACTGGTAATACGTGGTTTAAAAAAAAAGGGGAAATAAGTATACATTGGTGAGTAGGGTTTTGGGACAACAAGATGGACTGGATTATGTACAGACTGACTGGCATGCAGCAGAGAGACTTGGATGCAAATGTGCTGAGAGGAGCAGCTGGTGGGATGTCTGATAACTTCTTAGCACTGGTGAGTGTTGTAGTTTTAGGAAAAGAGGAAAGACAGGTGGGAAGAGGGTGGTGAAAGTGAATGAGCCTGAAAAAGGGGCTTGTGTACAAAGATATAAGGAGGGATTGGGTGAAGAATGGCAAAAGGTGAGAGTTAACAAAACCAGGGGAGTGGATGACGAAATGAGGGTATTTACAGATGCAGTGCTTACAAGAGGTAGTGAAGGGTATGGCATTCAGAAAATGGAATGTAGGCAGTAGAAGAAGGGTAGTGAGCAATGGAATGAGAAAGTTAAGTTGCTAGTGAAAGAGAAAAGAGAGCTGTATGGGTTATACCTGCAGGAAAAGAATGTGACTGATTGGGAGATGTAAAAAAAAAAAAGTGGCAGATCAACAGGGTGGGGGCTGGAGAGAGAGAGAGAAAAAAAAAGGCATATGAGTGATGAGGTGAGAAAGTGCACTAATATCCTGATCAGTGCTCAGGATATGTTCCTGGAAAATGGAGCGCTAAGCAAAACAGCTCTCTATGAGGTCATTATACCACTTCATATATGGAGATAGGTTCCTGATGACATTTCTTACCTGTGAGATATATACAGTACAGTATATGAGGGTTACAGGTATCAATAAACACATATTATCATTATAACCCATCTTTATTAATTAAAGAAGAACAAATAAATAATGTACAGTATTGTATCATGAATGACAGTTGGTTGATGAATAGTGATGACTATGTTACAATGAGTGAGAGAGGCAGCGTGTTAGTGAGACACTGAGTGTAAGGGAAGTGGGTGCAGAAGGTAGTGGATATCGTATGGCTTCGCTCTAGATGAAGCTCATCCATCTCTGCATCAATGAAATTATGATTTAAGTGGTGTTAATAGAGGTGGTAGGTAGTAGATGGTAGGCAGCCAATGACCAGGGAGGTATAGTACCAGTAGAACCCACCTGGGTATTGGGAGGGTTAGTAATGGCTGCATAGTGAGCCAGCACTTCTGTGATCGTCAAGCTGCATTCATCTGACCTAGGTACCTGTCTTTCCTTCAGTCTCATCCATGCAAGAATTACTGGCATGCTGTCCACAAACATACAATCTTTCCTTGTCATACATAACACATGACAACACTTAACTCACACAGCTCATTCTTCATACCTCTAGATTTTCCTGCGATGAGCATGACACACAAGCCCTGCCTTTTGGCAAAGTGGTAGGAGCAATAGATAAAAGTAGCAGGAAGGAACATTTAGGTTAAAGCACTAGGTAGAAACAGTAGTTAGAGGTAACAGGTAGGAAAATTGGGAAGTGGTAGTCAGGTGGAACATTAGGTAGGAGCCTCTGCAAACACTGAGTTAGAGATGCCCTCTGCCAGCGGCCTGTTAAGCGTGAGACACTAAAGGATAAGAAGTAGCACTGCAGTGCACTATTTATGAAGATTCCACTTAAGGGAAGTTACTGGTGGGAAAAGGTATCAGATATATAAATACATAGATAGATAGTGATAGATAATGAAGTGATAACAGGTAGGGTATGATGGAGTGAGTATTTTGAAGGATCGTTGAATGTGTTTGATGATAGAGTGGAAGATGTAAGGCGTTTTGGTTGGGGTGATATGCAAAGTGAGAGAGTCATGGAGAGTGGTTTGGTGAAGAGGAGGTGATGAAAGCCTTGTGGAAGATGAAAGCCTGTAAGGTGGCAGGAGTGGATGGTACTGCAGTTGAATATATAAAGAAAGGGGGTGACTATGTTGTTGATCAGTTGGTAAGGATATTCAATGTATGTACTGATCATGGTGACTGCCTGAGGATTGGGGGAACGCATGTATAATACCACAGTATAAAGGCAAAGGGGATAAAGGTTAGTGTTCAAATAACAGAGGCATAAGTTTGCTGAGCATACCTGGAAAATTGTAAGGGAGGGCATTGCTTGAGAGGGTGAAGGCATGTACAGAGCATCGAACTGGGGAGGAGCAGTGTGATTTCAGAAGTGGTAGAGGATATGGGGATCAGGTGATTGCTGTGAAGAATGTATGTGAGAAATACTTAGAAAAACAGATGGATTTGTATGTGGCATCTATGGATCTGGAAAAGGCATAGGATAGGGTTGATAGAGATGCTTTGTGGAAGGTCTTAAGAATATATGGTGTGGAAGGAAAGCTGCTAGAAGCAGTGAGAGGCTTTTATCAAGGGTGTAAGGTATGTATAAGAGTAGGAAGAGAGGAAAGTGGTTGGTTCCCAGTGAAGGTCAGTCTGTGGCAAGGGTGTGTGATGTCACCATGGTTGTTTAATTTGCTTATGGATGGGGGAGGAAAATGCAAAAGTTTTGGAGAATGGGGCGAGTGTGCAGTCTGTTGGAGATGAGAGGGCCTGGGAAGTGAGTCAATTGTTTTTCGCCAATGATATGGCACTGGTGGCTGATTTGAAAGAG
>JAUUDW010003831.1:0-10363 GCA_032361385.1 Panulirus guttatus
ATACTGGACAATGGCCCCTCTTGAGTACGGACAACTTCAAGTTTCAGACTATATGAGACGATGGCCCCTCCTGGAGGGGATGGGCCCCCTTGAAGTGGTACAGCCTCAAGTTTCAGGATATAGTGTGCGAACGATGGTCCCTCTTGATGAGGGACAGCCTCAAGATTCAGGAAACAATGGGCGATGGTCAGGCTTATGAGAAACAGCCTAAAGTTTCAGGATGTAGTGGTCGATGGCTCCTATTGATGAGGGACAACCTCAAGTTTCAGGATATAGTGGACGATGGTTCCTATTGAAGAGGGACAGCTTCAAGTTTCAGGATATAGTAGACGATGACCTTTCTCGATGAGAAACAGCCTCAATTTTCAGGATTTAGTGGACGATGGTACCTCTTGATGATGGACAGCCTCATGTCTCAGGATATAGTTTACGATGGTCCCTCTTAATGAGGGACAGCCTCATATCTCAGAATATAGTTTACGATGGTCCCTCTCGATGAGGGACAGCCTCAAGTTTTAGGATATAGAGGGCGATGGTCTCTCTTGATGAGGGACAGCCTCAAGTTTTAGGATAGAGTGGACGATAGTCCCTCTTGATTAGGGACAACCACATGTTTCAGGATACAGTGGACGATGGTACCTCTTGATGAGGCAGAGCCTCAAGTTTCAGGATATAGTGGACGATAGCCCCTCTTGATGAGTGACAGCATCAAGTTTCAGGATATAGTGGACGATGGTTCCTGTTGTTGAGGGACAGCCTCAAGTTTCAGGATATAGTGGACGAGGGTTCCTCTTGATGAGGGAAAACATCAAGTTTCAGGATATACAAGATTATGGCCCCTCTTTATGGGGTACAGCATCAATTTTCGGGATGCATTGTACGATGGCCCGTCATCATGAGGACGGCCTCAAGTTTTAGGATATAGTGGACAAGGGTCCCTCTCGGTGAGGGATATCCTTAACTTTCATGATATAGTGAACGATGGCCCTTCTTGATGAGGGACAGCCTTAAGTTTCAAGATATAGTAGACGATCGTCGATCTTATTGAGGGACACCCTCAACTTTCAGGATGTATTGGAGAATAGCCCCTCTTGATGAGAGGCAGCCTCAAGTTTCAAGATGTAGTGGACTATGGCTCCTCTTGGTGAGAGACAACCTCAAGTTTCAGGATATAGCGGACGATGGCCCCTCTTGATGCGGGAAACCCTCAAATTTCAGGATGAAATGGACAATGGTCTCTTTTGATGAGGGAGAGTCTCAGTTTTAAGGATGTAGTGGACGATGGTCCCTCTTGATGAGGGAAAGCCTCATGTTTCAGATTATAGTGGACGATGACAACTCTTGATGACAGACAACCTCAAGTTTCATGATAGAGTGGACGATGGTCCCTCTTGATTTGGGACGGCCTCACGATTCAGGATGTAGTAGACGATGGCCCCTCTTGATGAGGGACAGCCTCAAGTGTCAGGATACAGTGCACGATGGTGCCTGTTGATTGGGAATAGTCTCAAGTTTCAGGATATAGTGAACATTGATCCCTCTTCAAGAGGGACAGCCTCAAGTTTCAGGACATAGTATACGATGGTCCCTCTTGAAACGGGATAGACTCAAGTTTCAGGCTATATTGGAAAATGGCCCCTCTTGATAAGTGGACGATGGCAGCTCATGATGAGGGAGAGCCTCATGTTTCAGGATATAGTGGACGATGACCCCTCTTGATGAGGGACAGCCTCAAGTTTCAGGATATAGTGGACGATGGTCGATCTCAATGGGGGGTCATCCTCAAGTTTCAGGATATAGTGCACGATGATCCCTCTTGATGAGGGACAGTTTCAAGTTTTAGGATATAGTAGACGATGGTCCATCTTAATAATAAACAGCCTCATGTTTCAGGATGTAGTGGAGGATGACCCCTCTTGATGAGGGACAGTCTCAAGTTTCAGGATATAGTGGACGATGACCTCTCTTGATGAGGGGCAGCCTCAAGTTTCAGGATATAGTGAACGATGGCCCCTCTTGATGAGGGACAGCCTCAAGTTTCAGGATATAGTAGATGATGGGTCCTCTTGATGCGGGATAGCCTCATGTTTCAGGATATAGTGAACATTGATCCATCTTCAAGAGGGACAGCCTCAAGTTTCAGGACACAGTATACGATGGTCCCTCTTGAAGAGGGATAGACTCAAGTTTCAGGATAAATTGGACAATGGCCAATTTTTGATAAGGGACAGCCTCTAGTTTCAGAATATATTGGTCGATGGCCTCTTTTGATGAGGGACAGCCACAAGTTTCAGGATATAGTGGAGGATGACCCCTCTTGATGAGGGAGAGCCTCATGTTTCAGGATATAGTGGACGATGGCCCCTCTTGATGACTGACAGTTTCAAGTTTCAGGATATGGTGGACGATGGTCGATCATAATGAAAAATAGACTCAAGTTTCTGGATGTAGTGGCCGATGACCCTTCTTGATGAGGGACAACCTCAAGTTTCAGGATATAGTGGACGAGGGTTCCTCTTGATGAGGGAGAGCCTCGTGTTTCAGGATATAGTGTAAGATGGCCTTTCTTGATGAGGGATAGCCTAAAATTTAAGGATATAGCATACGATAATCTCTCTTGAAGAGGGACAGTCTCTAGTTTCAGGATATAGTTTACGATGGTCCCTCTTGATGAGGGAGAGCCTCATGTTTCTGGATATAGTGGACAATGGCAACTCTTGATGAGGGACAGCCTCACGTTTTGGGACAGAGTGGACGATAGACCCTCTTACTGGACGATGGTCTATCTTGATGAGGGATAGCCTCAAGTTTCATGATATCGTGGACGATGACACCCTCTTGATGAGGTACAGCATCAATTTACGCGACGCATTGGACGATGGCCCATCTTAATGAGGAACAGCCTCTAGTTTCAGAATATCGTGGACAGTGGCCTCTCTTGCGGAATGACAGTGTCAAATTTCAAGATATATTGGACGATGGTCCCTTGATGAGGGACAACTTCAAGTTTTAGCATATAGTAGACGATGGTCGATCTTAATAAAAAACAGCCTCAAGTTTCAGGATATAGTGGAGGATGACCCCTCTTGATGATGGACAACCTCAGGTTTCAGGATATAGCATACGATAATTCCTCTTAAAGTGGGACAGTCTCTAGTTTCAGGATATAGTTTAAGATGGTCCCACTTGATGAGGGATAGCCTCAAGTTTTAGGATATAGTGGACGAGGGTCCCTCTTGATGAGGGAGAGCCTCATGTTTCAGGATATAGTGGGAGATGGCCGTTCTTGATCAAGGACAGCCTAAAGTTTCAAGAGAGAGTGGACGATGGCCCCTCTTGATGAGAGACAGCCCCAAGTTTCTGGATATACTGGATGATGGCCCCTCGTCATGAGGGATAGCCTCAATTTTCAGGATGTAGTGGACGATGGCCCCTCTTGATGAGGAATAGCCTCATGTGTTGAGGATATAGTGGACGATACCCCCTCTTATTGTATGACAACACCAATTTTCAGGATGTATTGGACGATGGCCCCTCTTGATGAGGTATAGCATCAATTTTTTACGATGCATTGGGCGATGGCCCAACTTGATGAGGGACAGCCTTTAGTTTCAGGATATAATGGACAGTGGCCTCTCTTGAGGAAGGACAGTGTCAAGTTTCAAGATATATTGGACTAACGCCCCTGTTAATGAGTGACAGCTTCAAGTTTCAAGATACATTGGAGGATGCTCCCTCTTGAAAAGGGACAGCATCAAGTTTGAGAATATAGTAGACAATGGCCCTTGTAGATGAGGGACAGCCTTAAGTTTCAAGATATTGTAGACGATGGTCGATCTCATTGAGGGACACCCTCAACTTTCAGGATGTATTGGACAATAGCCCATCTTGATGAGGGGCAGCCTCAAATTTCAAGATATAGTGAACGATGGCTCCTTTTCATGAAAGACGGCCTCACGTTTTAGGATATAGTGGACGATGGCTACTCTTAATGAGAGATAGCCATAAGTTTCAGAATATGGTTAATAATGGCCTCTTTTGATGAGGGACAGTCTCATTTTTCAGGATGTACTGGACGACGGTCCCTTTTGATGAGGGACAGCCTCAAGTTTCAGGATATAGTGGACGATGGTCCATCTTGATGAGGGAAAGCCTCATGTTTCAGGATGTACTGGACTATGGAACCTCATGATGAGGGACAGCCTCAAGTTTCCGGATAGAGTGGACGATGGTCCCTCTTGATTAGGGACAGCCATACTTGTCGGGATATACTGGACGATGGCCCCTCTTGATGAGGGACAGCTTCAGGTTTCAGGATAGAGTGGAAGATGTGCCCTCTTCATGAGGGACAGCCACAAGTTTCACGAGAAGTGGACGATAACCCCTCTTGATGAGGGAGAGCCTCTTGTTTCAGGTTATAGTAGACTATGGCCTCTCTTGATGAGGGACAGCCTTAATTTCCAGGATACAGTTTACCATGGTCCCTCTTGATGAGGGAGAGCGTCAAGTTTCAAGATATAGCGGACGAGGGTTCCTCTTGATGATGGATAACCTCATGTTTCGGGATATAGTGGGCGATTGCCCGTCTGGGTGAGAGAGAGCATCAAATTTTAGAATATAGTATGCGATGGATCCTTTTGAAGAGGGACAGCCACTAGTTTCAGGATATAATGGACAATGGCCTCTTTTGATGAAGGACAGCCTCAAGTTTTAGGGTCTAGTGAACAATTGCCCCTCTTGATGAGGAACAGCCTCAAGTTTCAAAATATAGTCGACGATGGCTCCTCTTGATGAGGGTCAGCCTCAAGTTTGAAGATATATTGGATGATGGCACCTGTAGATGAGGGACAGCTTCAAGCTTCAGGATATAGTGGACGATGGTCCTTCTTGATGCGGAAAAGTCCCACGTTTCAGGATGTAATAAACAAACACCTCTTTTGATGATGACAGTCTCAGTATTAGGGATGTACTGGACGATGGTCCCTCTTGATGAGGGACAGACTGAAGTTTAAGGATATATTGGTCGATGGCCAATTTTGATGAGGGACAGGCAAAAGCTTCAGGATGTAGAGGAGAACGGCCCCTCATTATACGGAATAGCCTCAAGTTTCAGGATATGTTGGACAATGAACCCTCTTCATGAGGGACAGCCTCAAGTTTCAGGATATAGCATACGATGGTCGCCCTTGATGTGGGATAGCCTCAAGTTTCAGGATATAGTGGAAAATGGCTCCTCATAATCGGGGACAGCCTCAAGTTTCATGATACATTGGACGATGGTCCCTCTTGATGAAACACAGACTCAAGTTTCAGGATATAGTGGACGATGGTCCCTCTTGAAGAGGGACAGCCTCCAGTCTCAGGATAAAAAAGACGATGACCCTTTAAATGACGGACAGCCTTATGTCTCAGGATACAGCTGACGATGGTCCCTCTTGATGAGGGACGATGGGTCTTCTTGATGCGGGACAGCCACAAGCTTCAGGATATACTGGACGAAGGTACCTCTTAATGAGGGACAGCCTCAAGTTTTAGGATATAACGGACGAGGGTTCCTCTTGATGAGGAAGGGCCTCATGTTTCAGGATATAGCGGATGATGGCCCTTCTTGATGAGGAACAGCCTAAAATTTCAGGATATAGCATACGATAGTCCCCCTTGAAGAGGGACAGCCTCCAGTTTCAGGATATAGTGGACGATGGACCCTCTTGATGAGGGACACCCTCAAGTTTTAGGATATAGTAGACGAGGGTCCCTCTTGATGAGGGAGAGCCTCATGTTTCTGGATATAGAGGACAATGGCAACTCTTGATGAGGGACAGCCTCAAGTTTCATTATAGAGTGGACGATGGTCCTTCTTAATTAGGAACTGTCTCTGTGTTTCAGGATACAATAGGCGATGGCTCCTCTTGATGAGGGATAGCCTCAAGTTTCTGGTTATACTGGGCGATGGCCTCTCGTCATGAGAGATAGCCTCACGTTTCAGGATCTAGTGGACGATAGCCCCTCTTGGTGAGTGACAGCATCAATTTTCAGGATGTATTGGACGATGGCCCGTCTTGATGAGGGACAGCCTCAAGTTTCACGATGTACTGAACGATGGTCCAACTTGATGAGGGACAGCCTCTAGTTTCAGGATATAGTGGACAGTGGCATCTTTTGAGGAAGGACAGTGTCAAGTTTGAAGATATATTGGACGATGGCCACTCTCGATGAGAAAGAGCATCAAGTTTTAGAATATAGTATACGATGTATCCTTTTGAAGAGGGACAGCCACTAGTTTCAGGATATAATGGACAATAGCCTCTTTTGATGAGGGACAGCCTCACGTTTTAGGGTCTAGTGGACAATTGCCCCTCTTGATGAGGAACAGCCTCAAGTTTCAAAATATAGTCGACGATGGCTCCTCTTCATGAAGGACAGCCTCAAGTTTCAAAATATATTGGATGATGGCACCTGTAGATGAGGGACAGCCTCAACTTTCAGGATGGAGTGGTCGATTACCCTTTTAAATGAGGGACAGCCTCATGTTACAAGATATAGTGGACGATGGTCCTTCTTGTTGAGTAACAGCCCCACGTTTCAGGATGTAATAGACAGAGACCTCTTTTGATGATGAACAGTCTCAGTATTCAGGATATTGTGGACGATGGTCCCTCTTGATGAGTGACAGCTTGAAGTTTAAGGATATATTGGTCGGTGTCCTCTTTTGATGAGGGATAGGCAAAGCTTCAGGATGTAGAGGACGACGGCCCTTTATGATTCGAAATAGCCTCAAGTTTCAGGATATAGTGGACCATGATCCCTCTTCATGTGGGACAGCCTCGTTTCAGGATGTAGTGGAAAATGGCTCCACTTGATGGGGGACAGCCTCAATTTTCAGGATACATTGGACAATGGTCCCTCTTGATGAGGCACAGCCTCAAGTTTCAGGATTTAGTGGGTGATAGGCCCTCTTGATGAGGGACAGCCAAAAGTTTCAGTAATAGTGGTCTTGATGAGGGACAGCAAGTTCCAGAATAGAGTGGACGATGGTCCCTCTTGATGAGGGAGAGCCTCACGTTTCAGATTATAGTGGACGATGACAACTCTTGATGAGGGACAGCCTCAAGTTTCATGATAGTGGACGATGGTCCCTCTTGATTAGGGACAACCTCACGTTTCGGGATATAGTAGACGATGGCCCCTCTTGATGAGGTACAGCATCAATTTTCACGATGTCATGGACGATGGCCCATCTTGTTGAGGGACAGCCTCTAATTTCAGGATATAGTGGACAGTGGCCTCTCTTGAGGATGGACAGTGTCAAGTTTCAAGATATATTGGACGAAAGCCCCTCTTGATGAGTGACGGCCTCAAGTTTCAAGATATGGTGGAGGATGGCTCCTCATGAAAAGGGACAGCCTCAAGTTTGAGGATTTAGTGGACGATGGCCCCTGTTGATGAGGGACAGCTTTAAGTTTCAAGATATAGTAGATGATGGTCGATATTACTGAGGGACACCCTCAACTTTCAGGATGTACTGAACAATAGCTCCTCTTGATGAGAGGCAGCCTCAAATTTCAAGATATAGTGAACGATGGCTCCTCTTGATGAAAGACGGCCTCAAGTTTCAGGATATAGTGGACGATGGCCCCTCTTAATGAGGGATAGCTTTAAGTTTCAGGATATAAGGAACAATAGCCTCTTTTGATGAGGGATAGCCTCATTTTTCAGGATGTAGTTGACGATGGTCCCTCTTGATGAGGAAAAGCCTTAAGTTTCAGGATACAGTGGACGATGGTGCCTGTTTATGAAAGATAGCCTCAAGTTTCAGGATGTAGTGGACGATGGCCCTCTTGATAAGGAACAGTGTTTCAGGATATAATGGACAATGTCCAATTTTTGACGAGGGACAGCCTCTAGTTTCAGAATATTTTGGTCAATGGCCCCTTTTGATGAGGGATAGCCATAAGTTTCAGGAAATAGTGGATGATGGCCGCTCTTGATGCGGGATAGCCTCAAGTTTCAGGGCATGGAATACGATGGTCCCTCTGGAAGAGGGACAGACTCAAGTTTCAGGTAAGATTGGACAATAGCCCCTCTTGATGAGGGACAGCCTCAAGTTTCAGGAATGGTGGACGATGGCAACTAATGATGAGGGAGAGCCTTATGTTTCAGGATATAGTGGACGATGGCCCCTCTTGATGAGGGACAGCCTCATGTTTCAGTTATGGTGGACGATGGTCGATCTTAATGCGAAGCAGCATTAATTTTCTGGATGTAGTGGTCGATGACCCATCTTGATGAGGGACAACCTCAAGTTTCAGGTTATAGTGGAGGATGGTCGATCTTAATGGGGGGGGCAGCCTCAAATTTCAGGATATAGTGCACGGTGGTCCCTCTTGATAAGGGACAGCCTCAAGTTTTAGGATGTTGTAGACGATGGTCGATCTTAATAATAAACAGCCTCAGGTTTCAGGATACAGTGGAGGATGGCCCCTCTTGATGAGAGACAACCTCAAGTTTCAGGATATAGTGGAGGATAGCCCCTATCGATGAGGGACAACCTCAGGTTTCAGGATATAGTAGAGGATGGCCCCTATTGATGAGGGACAACCTCAAGTTTCAGGATATAGTGGAGGATGGCCCCTATTGATGAGGGACAACCTCAAGTTTCAGGATATAGTGACGATGACTCTTTTGATGACGAATAACCTAATGTCTCAGGATACAGCGGATGATGAGGGAAAGCTTCAAGTATCAGGATATATTGGACGATGGGTCTTCTTGATGCGGGACAGCCACATGCTCAAGGATACACTGGACGAAGGTGCCTCTTGATGAGGGACAGCCTCAAGTTTCAGGAATGGTGGACGATAGCAACTTATGATGAGGGAGAGCCTCATGTTTCAGGATATAATTGACGATGGTCCCTCTTGATGCGGATCAGACTCAAGTTTTAGGATATAGTGGACGAGGGTCCCTCTTGATGAGGGACAGCCTCACGTTTCAGGATATAGTGGACGATAGCCGCTCTTGTTGAGCGATAGCATCATTTTTCAGGATGTATTGGACGATGGCCCATCTTGTTGAGGGACAGCCTCTAGTTTCAGGATATAGTGGACAGTGGCCTCTCTTGAGGAAGGACAGTGTCAAGTTTCAGGATATATTGGACGTTGGCCCCTCTTGATGAGTGACAGCCTTAAGTTTCAAGATACAGTGGCGGATGGCCCCTCTTGAAAAGGGACAGCCTCAAGTTTGAGGATATAGTAGACGATGGCCCCTGTTGATGAAGGACAGCCTTAAGCTTCAGGATATAGTGGACGATCGACCCTCTTTTTGAGGGACAGCTTCATGTCTCAGGATATAGATTTCGATGGCCCCTCTTGATGAGGGACATCCCCAAGTCTTAGGATATAATGGACGATGGTCCCTCTTGAAGAGGGACAGCCTGAAGTTTAAGGATTTAACTCTTCTTGATGAGGGATAGCCTCAAGTTTCAAGAATTAGTGGACGATGGTACCTCTTGTAGAGGGACAGACTCAAGATTTAGGATATAGTGGATAAGGATCCTTCTTGATGAGGGACCGCCTCATGTGTCAGGATATAGTGGACGATGGTCCCTCTTGTTGAGGGAAATCCTCATGTTTCATGATATACTGGACGATGGGTCCTCTTCATGAGGGAGAGCCAAAAGTTTCAGGGAACTGTGGACTACGGCCCCTCTTGATGAGGGAACACCTCATGTTTCATGATATACTGGACGATAGGCCTTCTTCATGAGGGAGAGCCAAAAGTTTAAGGGAAATGTGGACAATGGCACCTCTTGATGAGGGACAGCCTCAAGTTTCCGGATTGAGTGGACGATGGTCCCTCTTGATTAGGGACAGCCACACTTTTCAGGATATACTGGACGATGGCCCCTCCTGATGAGAGACAGCCTTAAGTTTCAGGATATAGTGGAAGATGTGCCCTCTTTATGAGGGACAGCCACAAGTTTCACGAAAAATGGACGATAACCCCTCTTGATGAGGGAGAGCCTCTTGTTTGAGGTTATAGTGGAAGATGGCCCCTCTTGATGAGGGAAAGCCTTAATTTCGAGGATACAGTTTCCGATGGTGCTTCATGATGAGGGACAGCCTCAAGTTCGAGGATATAGTGGACGATGGCCCCTCTTGATGAGGGACAACATCAAGTTTCAGGATATACTTGACATTGGCCCCTTTTTATGAGGTGTAGCATCAATTTTCTGGATTTATTGGATGATGGCACCTCTTGATGAGGGACGGTGTCAAGTTTTATGGATATACCGGACGAGGGTCCCTCTTGATGAGGGATAACCTCAAGTTTCAGGATATAGTGGGCAATGGCCCCTCTGGAT
>JAUUDW010003875.1:0-10362 GCA_032361385.1 Panulirus guttatus
ACCCAGCCACACATACCCATACATTCAAGGCATACCTTTCACACAACACAGAAGACTATCAAAGTAATAAAGTGGTGATGTCTACATTCCTTATTACTGCATTTCCTCATGCATAACAATATTGAGCTTTACTGAATAATTGTACATTTGAAAGGATGAAAAACTATTTTTCTATTACAAACAGATCCTTATAAGCATTTGACAGAGCACTTGTTTGGTGGGAAATATCTATGAGGATCCACCCCCTAAGACCATTATTCAACATGATGTTGGCAGATGCTCATTCACAGGGCTTAATAACTATCAAGCAACCCACCCAGGCTGAAGACATCTCAATACAGCATAAAGATGGTGCCTAACATTTACCGTTCCTTATTCACTGACTGACCACTGATGTCTGTGCCTCTGGCCTATTACTGTCCAGAATCAAGAAACAGTTTCTTGAATAGGTGTGAAAGGAAGGAAAGAATGAGAAAATAAATGGATGCTCAGATGGTTCTCTTCTTTACAATATCCAATGAGCATTATGAGAACATCTTTTGGTAATACACCAACTAATGCTTGTTCAACCTTATATTCAATGAGAAGGCAGAGGCTTAACTCACCTATGTGAATGATTTAATGGTATCCACAACTACATTCTCATCAGAATGGGCTCACTCTCAGCTAATCAGCGTCCCTCACATCACTAGACCAGCCTCTTACCAACTGTTTAAGCACACACAATTCTTGATTCTTATAATGTCTAGAAGTGCCATCTGGTTTCTCCTGTTGCAGCCAACTTCTATAGATCATTATTCCTTTCTTTCTATCTTTCTTTATTTACCTTATTGATGTGCTCAAAACACATACATCTATATTGTAAATTTGTTACTAGATTTCATTTAGAATGATTTTTCCAGCATTATGTCCATTTTCTTTAAATTCAAGGGTTATATATACAGCACTTTGTGTAGTATTTGATATGTCTTGTCCTCCGAATTGAATCTGTGTTAACCTAGTAATTGTAGCTCGAAGGCGAGTGGTTAGAAGTTCTTTAATGAGACTGTTATCTGTTTTGGCAACTGACAATAAAGCCTCAGAAATGTGGTTTTTCTCTCATGATGTAACCTCAAGCAGGTAGAGTCTGATAACACTTAGACACCTGTGCTTACTCACGTACAAACACACCAACTGCTTGCCTCACAGATCTTGTCTCCAAATTCAATGTCATCTGGTTCAAAATCTCTTAACCATTGAACACTGCTTTTTTGTTTCATACATCTTTCCCTAACTCTTCCTGCTATGCATAACTCTGAATATTTGAGTTCCTGCCACAAAATAATATGATGAAATGCTTTAAGCAGAGTATTTCAAAGTTCACCACAAAGATTGGGTGGTTCTACTTGGGTTGATCCCAGTGGAGTGGAAGCTCACTTTTTTCTTTCTCATTGGTCTGAAACAGCTAGCTAAATATCCAAAATGAGTTCATGATCACAGTAATGTAAAATGAGTAGGGTACCTGTAGGAAAGACATGCATAGTGACACTGATAATATATAATCCTCCAAAAAAGAAAACAAAATGGGAAAAATCAGGATGGTACATGAAGTGGTAAAATGTACACTTCTCAGACATGTTAAGCACTAATAATGAGGGATTTTGATTGTAAAGAGACAGACCTGGGAATAGGATTCTAATGGAGATGGTGAGTTAAACACAAAAAAGTTTTGAGTGTATACAGAAAAATATCTTATACCAGTGCATAAATGAACCACAAATACGAAAGGGAGATACATGGATGCACAGATGCATAAAAAATAAACATAACACAGACCACAAAGTGCAAGCGAGAAGGTTTGGCCATAACATTACTGAAAAAGATATTGTCCTCTTAGTAGCAAGAGAAGAAAAGGTTAGCAAAGCAGAGGTTCCCTCTCTCTCTCTCTCTCTCTCTCTCTCTCTCTCCATTTCTCCAGCAACACACTCTAAGGGAAACAGAAAAACACCTTACAGAACTAAAACATCTAAATCAATTTTTTATTGGGCAGTCATATATAAGAGTAAATGTGAATATGTTATGCATTCCATGACCAGAGACTTTTCTTATGTTGAAGGCTCAAGTCATGGACAAAAGTTCACATGAGGACCAGATCTTAATTGAAAAATAGAGAGAAGAATGAATGGAAAAAAGAAAAGACAAAGAAAAACTCTATGAAATTTTGGAGGAAGTGAAAAACTATCTTTTAAAAGGTGCCAGGTCATTTTTATTGGGAAAGATGTGAGAAGCTAGTGAGTTCCAGTTACAGATGGCTACACAGTAATAATGTGATGCAGCAGGTTGCTGAGTATTTTGTGCTCTAGCGAGTGGTAGGGGCACAAAAGCAGCTGGCTCTTTGGAACAAAAACCAAAGTAATACCTAGAGAAGAGGGAAATTCAACCAACAGTGCAGCATAGTGCAAGAGAATCAAGGCTGGAAGCTAGTCTGGGATAGTTTATAAGTCAAACTGTTTTCGACTCTGTCAAGTAAAAATACAAAGTTAGAACCATCCCAGATGTGAGAGCAGTACTCCATACAAGGATGGGTCAATCCTTTGTATAAATGGAGCAACTGTTCAGAAGAAAAGAACTGTCAAGGGTGAGACAAGAACTGTGAAGAGTTTTCGATAGAGAGATGAGCATAAACTGGGTCATATAGGCATTAAACTTAAATAGATTTTGTCTACCCCAATGAGATATCCAGCTCAAGTCTGAGTTTACTGGGGAAGGTGTGTCAAAAAGAGAAGTAGAGTGAGTGAGAGGAAATCATTGAAAAAAAGGTGAAAAAGTGTAGGGAACAGGAAAGAATCTAGAGGGACACTGCTGTTGTTGGAGACAAGGGGAGGAGGCTGATCCACAAGCAATCACAAGGATAGATTGGCCAGAGAAGAAGCTACATATGAAGGAGTAAACTAGGGAGGGAAGCCAAAAGAGGGAAGCTTAGAGATGAGACCCCAATGCCACACCCTGTCAAAAGCCTTAGATATGTCAAGGGCAACTACACATGACTCCCCAAAATCTTTAAGGGATGATGACCTGACATTAGTAATATAGGAAAAAGTATCATCGGTGGATCTCGCCTTATGGAAACCATACTGGTAATCAGAGAGAAGACTTTGATTTTCGAGGCGTTTAAGGATATAGGAGGTTAGGAGGGATTCAAATAATCTGGAAAAGGTGGATGTCAAAGCAACAGGACGATGGTTAGAAGGGTCACAACGGTCACCCTTCTTAGGGATGGGATGTATCAAAGCATGTTTCCAAGAAGGAAATGTTTTGGTTTTTAAACAGAAGCGGAACAGATGAGCAAACACTGGTGCAAGTTCAGAGGCACAATCTTTCAGTACACAGGGATGGATGCCATCAGGATCATTAGCCTTGCTTGTGTCCTGAGAAAGAGGCAGTTTTCGGACAGTCTGAGATGAGATCACGGGAAAAGGCATTGGATTAGTAAGAGGAGCATCAGGGGGTGAGGGAATGTTAGAGTCATCCAAGGTGGAGTTAGAGGAGAAACGGGAACCAAAGAGAGTTGCTTTGTCAACGGGAGAGACAGCTATAGTACTGTCAGAATGGAAAAGTGAGGGAAACGTAGAGCGACAGAAGCTGTTAGAGATGTCCTTAGCTAAAGACCCGAAAGACCTATCAGTAGATGACAAGAAGAGGTTATCGGACAACCTTTGAATAAAGGAACACTTCGCCTTACAGATAACGTACTTGCAGTGATTATGGGCAGTGATAAAAGCTGAAGGGGAGCAAGAGGAAGGACAGTTTTTCCAAGCCCGATATGCCTGATCCCTTGCTGAATGACCTCAGAACAGGAACAGTTGAACCATGGATTGGATGAAGTAGTAGTCTTGGAGGAAAAAGGGATAAATGCTTCCATTCCTGCAAGAATAAGCTCTGTTATGTGTCTGGCAGAAACAGAAGCATCACCAGATAAGAGACAGTAATTTACCCTGGGGAAGTCAGATAAGAAGTTATGTAAGTTATTGCAGTGGTTATACCATGGTTAGGTTTGACATAAATATCATATCCAACTCCCCAAAAACCAGTATTACTACCCCTAACTTTAGAAGGGTGGATTTTAATGAGTAGCACGACACATTAGAGAGTCTCACCCTTGCTGGTTCATGTCCAGTGGAATTATGGGCCACTTTTAAGTGTCAGTTTATGGACCATCAAGTCGCATTCATTCCCATGCATGTCAGAAACTGTAAAGCCAACAACAAGCCTGAGCGGTATTCCCAAGATATTGCAAGACCTGTATGCCACAGAAATAAGCTCTATCAGCTTAAGAAATCAGACAGTGACCCAGATATTGCAACACAACACAATCAGAAGGCATGTGAAAGTTCTTATCAAACAGACCAAGAGAGAATACGAAGTGAGTATTGTAAGAGATAGTAACAGAGATCCTAAAAGATTTTAAAGATATATTGATAATAAGAAACATGTCAGAAGTAGAATAGGACCCTTAATAAACGAGGATAGGGAACTCTTTGTGGATGATAAAAGCATAGCAATGAGATTTTTAGTTTTGTTTTTACATGAGAAAGCAATGACTCGAATTTTGAGACCAATGATTAGTACTCACACGATGGAAGAATTTACTGTCACAATTAGAGTAGATGAACTTTTATTTGTCTCCCCATTTGCATATATGAAATTTTGTCATATTTTTTTGTAGATTTCTGGGCCTTAACATTCAGGAGGATGAGAGATGTACATAGGACTGAAGGAATTGGAAGGTTGTGGTGTACTGGGAGGTAATGTACTGTCATGCCATATGAAGTGGTCAGGGAAAACCATGGAATGGTCTGTGAGGCTTTACTTTTAATAGGGCTCTGCTTTCATTGCATTATGCATGACAGCTAGAGTTTGGATGTTGATAAATGAGTCTGTTGTTTGTCTTTTCCTGGTGTTGCCTTCTTATGGCAGAGAATGGTGAACAAACTTGAAAAAACTGCATTATTCTCAAAAATGATCTTCCTCAACCATAAATCTGTTTCTCTCTCCTTAACTCTGTTCCTGCTGTACCGGTACACACATCTCTTATACTGTCATCTCATATCAGAAAACATTCTTCTCATCGCATACAAACTTTTTAACCATCTTTGTACTGAACTCTTCTAATGTACTTTCACTCCTTACATACACCTCTCTTCTGCTCTTGATTGAAATCTTTTAGAAGTCCTCCCTCCCCAAAGACCCTTATTTGCTTTCCTCTTATTAATATTTTTTTTCTTTTTTATGTTGAAGGCTCCAGTCACGGACAAAAGTCCTTATCAAGGCCGGGCCCTAATTGAAATATAGAGAGAACTGAGAAAAGGGGGAAAAAACAGACAGGGAAAGTATTTACAGATTTTTGAGAAAGTGGAAAACATGTCTTTTAAGTCATGCTCATTTAGTGCAAGCATGGCTGCAAACAACACACGTAACAGTATTGATAGCACTTGTAGTTTATCGCAGCACTTTCTAGCCCAGACTAATAATGTTTAGATTTTGTAATCTCATTCTTAACGGTCAAATAGTTGTAATGTGATAATGTACCAATGTTCCCTAATTTTGAATGACATCATCAAATGCAGTGGTATAGGATATGGTTCTCCCAGTTAGGGAGTTAATATGACTTTATCATAGTTAGATTATTGACCTGAAGTTGTAATGGGGAAAAATATATTTCTTATTTGAGCTAATTAATTATAATACCATTCCAGGCATATGGCGCTGCTCAAGACCGAAGACTAAACATCCCGGGGGAATCGTTGCCTAATGTATTATCTGCTCAACAGTTTGTTGGTTGGTATAATGGTTTACCTGAGGATGTCAACTTGAAACTTAACCTGGATGTAGAGTCAGTGGCAATTATTGGCCAAGGAAATGTTGGTCTGGATGTAGCCCGAATTTTACTCACACCAGTTGACATGTTAAGGGTTAGTTTTGCATTTGTTTCTCAGAATGTCTTTGCTACAACAAGATCATGACGTCTTTTGTGCTTCTCTGTAAGGTAGGATGTTTTATTCTGTTTCAGAAACTCTTGAATTGCATTTTTCTCATCAGTAGGAAGTTTAAGCATCATTTCACCCCTCAAAATAAGGTGTATCAATGATTGTTCACCTTATGAGGTCAGCAGATGTTCATTTATGAAGCTAAACATTGGTACAGAAAAATGCTAAGGCCTTTAAGTATCATATGAGGTAGTGCCAAGCAACCCATCACCCATGATGATTTTTATACCATTGCTTGATGTCATCTTGAGGAGACAAGATCACTAGATAAATGCCCATACAGCTCAGCTGTGTGGCTCTGCCACCACTAATTTCACATTGGTTAAGAACCATTAACACAACATACAGACAAAGATCCTACATGCTCATAAGATTTACCTGCAAATGGTTCCAACACACTTCTAGCCTTGTCTCTTTGGTAACTACCATAAAGGTGTTGTTCTGGTAACAAGTGATACCAGTTGTGTAATTACCTATTTGTAATGTAAGGAGAGGGAGTTTTACTTACTTCAACATTCTCGATTATCATACAACATCTTAGATTTCTAAGAGCTGTCTACATTAATATTGATTTCCATGTCAGTGAGGAAATGCCAAGAACAGATTGGGAAATGATCTCATTCTTTCACATCCACTTTCTAGCCCTCTTGTATAATGCACCGAAACCAGATCCTCCTGTTCGCTGTTATACCTCACAAACCTTTCCATTGTTTACCCCAACTACTTTATATGCCCTTGTATAGCCCATTGACACCACATTGCTCCAGTGCACTCTGTCCCTTGCATACTTTACGTCATTCACTAGAAAGGCTTAGTTATCCACAATAATTTTCATATTGTTAAGAAAAATGCTGCTGGATGATTGGAATATACCAATTTCCCCCATAGCACTGAGGAATGTTTCACCTTAGGAGAGAGTGCATTGCTTTTCTTGTCGTTCCCATGATGATTGGTTTCCATTTCATAAAGCTGTTATACCTAGATCTCACGTGTTATTTGTATGAAAGTTAATGTTATGTAGAATTTCATTTCTGCACTGTAATAGGAACAAGCTCTTAATACGCTACCATATTACTCGTCCCTATTGATGGATATAACTAGTATGACTCCCTTTTGTAGCAGTTTGATCAGAATTGGAGATTATTCTACATAGCAGTGACTAGAATTTATATGCCATTTATTTGTATAGTACATAACCAGTTAAGAACAAATTTATTTTTGTTTAGAGTAGTTCAGAATTGGTATGTAGGTTGTTGCAAATAATTTCCACTCATGTATTGAGCACAAATAAGTCTTTCTTATTGTCCTACGGAGTGAATGTAGAGTAATCAGTATTTTGAACACACAGAAAACAGATATTCCGGAGAATGTACTGGAGAACCTAAACAAGAGCCGCGTGAGACATGTGACCCTTGTTGGTCGGCGGGGACCTGAACATGTTGCTTTCACTATCAAGGAGCTGAGAGAGATGGTCAACTTGGTAGGATGTAGACCACACCTAAGACATGAAGATTATCAGCACTTGAGAGATTTCATACCAAGTAAGTCACAGGAGAGCAAAGACATGTAACAAACAGTTTGATGGTGAGAGGGAAACCCTTGATATTGGTGAAATGGATGGGAAAAGAAAATTGGATCTACCAGAGGAGTTAGTGTCTTATCCTGTGACATAATTAAATTTTCCTTATCTGCTCCTCTTCAGAAATATATGAAGAGAGAAAGGAAGGCAGAGAGAACGTGTGAAGACGTCCGATGAGAAAAAGGGAGGTATATGTTGCACTTGGGGAGAGATATTTAATTTCACCTGCTAGCTTCTCTTTAATGAAACAAAAAAGAATTCTGACAGGTATAATGTAGATGATTCCAGGTACCATTCTGATATTAAGTTAAGATTTACTTGGGCAGTTGCTGCCTAAACCTTTTTGTTTTCAAAGCATTCACATTGCATTTAGACAAAAAGGAAAGTAAGAGTGTGAGAAAATATGTTTTTGAAAGGAATGAGTTTACATATTCTACTAGAACATGAAAAAGTGAGTGTAGTATTCTAAGATGATGCAATAGTGGTCTCTTTCTCAGCTGCTGTTTATATTGTTTCAACAAAATGAACTTCTTCTAGGCAATTTTCTCTTTTTACAGAGATATCCTGTCAGACCTTAAGATAACTTAAGTACATAGTGCCAGTATTCCTTATGGCAAACTGATGACCTTACTTGATTATGAGATCAAACTAAGGTCTCATGGATATTGAATTCAAATTATTATTCATTGCTCAGGGTTTCACTTTAAAAGTATATACATATGATATAGAAATTTTGATATATGCAGTAAATCTATCTTTCTTTTAAAATATTTCATCACATATACAGTAGTCTAAAAGTATAACACACTTTCTCCATTATCAGATTTGCCTCGGCCCCGAAAGAGATTACTTGAGCTTCTAGCTAAGACTGCTTTGGATGAACCAGACCCCAAGCTTGCTTCTGCATGGGCTGCTGCAGAAAAGAAATGGAGTCTTCGATTTTTACTAAGTCCAGTTGAAGTACTTGCAACAGCTGATGGCCAAGCTGTGTGTGGAGTGAAGTTAGCAAAGAATAGGTACATGGAGAGAATTGATGAACATTTAATTCATACTGGAATCTTTTTCCCAGGAAGCTTACATTCATGTTACACAGGCATTATATCTTATAACTGTAGGAGTAATATGAACAGAGAAAATTGAGATTATTTATATTATAAGTAGAAATGGAATAATGTGATTGCTCAGTTATTGACAAAGGAAAATCTAATGGTTAAAATTGAAAGGAAAGCAGCTTTGAGAGTCACTTATAGGAATGTACTGAGACAAGAAGGCCCAGGAGTAGAAAATTATGGGCGTTTCTTTTCATGTAGCTATTAAACTTAAAAAAATTGTAATTAGAATTGAAAGCAAATAAAATCATACTAGTTATGGAATGTAACTTTTATGGATAACTGAGTTAAGGCAATGAATGAGACTTGGTACCAGCATTTGTATGAGGGGGCTTGGAAGGGGATCCCCTTCCTGTCCTGGCTAGTCAGATTTTGGTCTAGCATATGAAAGTACATGAAAACAAACACAATTCTCAGATGCCCTAGCATGAAAGAATAATTGTTTTTGCGTGATTTGCTATCATGACTAATTGCCTGTTCATTTCAGTGGTTCTTAAGAGTGGCAATGATATATCAGGTTTCGAATTTATAGCTCAAGCCAGAAGTGAAGTTATTCGAATTACATGTCTGTCTATCTATTTCTCCATCCCTAATATAATGGGGTGGATAAGGTACACAACCTCCACTACATTACTCTCACAGGTCCTCAGCCTATGCTGTGTTTTAGAATTTAGTATGGATAACCATACTTATAGAATTGCTTCGTACTTTTTCTTTTTCACTTTATACTCTAAGTTTTTGTTAAGTGAGGCCAATGTCTCCAGTGTTTTATCCAATTTATTTGTTCATGTTATCCCACTCTGCACACACCGTATGAATAACCTTCAGATGTCACCTTTATTTTTTTTTTCTTTTCTTCAAATTTGTGTTATGTGGTTGATTTTAATGTTGCCATAGATGGATATAGAGTTCACTCATAATTTTGATGTTAAGTATGGTCACAAAGGCTATAACTGAATTTGATAATCATGATGGATGTCTTTTACATCATAATTGTTCAAGCACAAACTAAGAATGTTTGCCTTGGAGGAAAAAACACCAATCCTTATCCTCTAATTGTTCACGTGCATCTTTACAGCATTATTTGTTTTATTACACTGGTGTAATAGAATTACCTAAAGCAATCTTAGCATATGATGTCCCAGCTACCCTGTCCAGTTATGAGACTCAGTCTAAAACAGTGAAAACATGGATATTTTTTTTCCCTGAGTGCACGCACAGTAAGACTGATTTATTTTTATCTGGCTATCCTAGTTATAAATAGTTTCATTACTGAATGATTCTTTAAAAAGGGTAATGCAATTGTCATGATAGAGGAACATGCTTATGTAACTCTATCTTTCACAGTTATCATCACGGGCATATTTCTGTTCACATTTGCTTTCAAACAATTAGTTTGCTTTTATGATAGATTTTATTTATATTTTTACAGGCTTGAAGGTGAGGGGGTCAACCAGAGAGCTGTACACACTAATGAGACAGACACACTTGAGTGTGGCTTGCTGCTTCGAAGCATAGGCTATAAGGGTGTTTGTGTGTGTGTGAGCACGCGTATAGGAGTAAAGACACAGTATATAATTACAAGGTTAAGAGACGGGATAACACGAGTGTAAAACTCTCTCCCGTAATACACACATACTAATCACAA
>JAUUDW010003886.1:0-10362 GCA_032361385.1 Panulirus guttatus
ATCTATGTTAATGATATTGATGTAGGTCTGAATAGCTTAGTGACCAAATTTGCAGATGACACAAAGATCAGCAGTGCCATATTAATTGAGTAAGATAGGCCAATATTATAAGAGTATTTAGATAAGATAGCTGAACGGTCCAGAAAATGGCAAATGCCATTTAACGCCAATAAATGTCAGCTGTTGCAAGCAGGAAACCTCAGCAAGAAATTCGATTATGAACTGATGTGCCACAAGATAAAGGACACCTTTGTCTGAGGGATCTAGGGACCACTGTCTCCAACAACTTCATTTTCTCCCAGCATTTTAACGAACTGCCAAGGAAGCAAATAGCATGTTAGGATTTATTAACAGAAACTTTACATACAAGAGCAAGGATGTGATACTGCTACTATACCTAAGTGTAGTTAAGCCCCCACTAAGAATATGCAGTGCAGTGCAGCGAACAGTAACTAAATTGACCATGTGAGTACAGACTGCGAGCACTGAATTTGTTCTCTAAGCAAGACACGGCTCCATGGCAAGTTGATAGATTGTTTCAGAGTACTTAAAGGATTCACCAACGTCCATATTGAAAATCTCTTTACGGTCGGGCCGGCACTAACAACGGGAGAAAATGGACTAAAACTTAGAGGTCACTAAATTAATCTCTATTGCTCAAATCATTTCTTGACCAACGACAGATTGACGCGTGGAATAAGCTCCCAGAATATGTTGTTCAGAACAACTGTTAATATGTGCAAAATTAGGCTCGATCATCACCTATCACTTTCCGTTATTGAATGATTCTTTTGATCAATCATAAAGATATGGTATACTCGTATTATAGTACCTACTCAACCACTGATGTCGCCCTAGTCGTGCTGCGGTAGCTCAACAACGTTGATTAAACCGCGTCACCTTCTTTAAGGGAACAAGAAGGAATTGTTGTATCGTTTTACCACATCATAAGGAACATCGACATGGTATGTTGCAAGGCTAGTGTTCGGAGTTAATCATTGCTGTTCTCTTTATAACAGAGAGTAAATAGAAGCATGTCTTATTTTCCTCTAGAAATTTTCCTTAAGCATATTAGTCCTGCAAGGTATTTTTTCTACTTGTTTTCCGTCTGATGTGTTACCAGGAGGCATAAGGAGGAGGCCATTGCTATGGTATCCTTCCCTTCTACCGCTTTTAAGGAAATTGCTTCTTCTTCAGTAGTGTTAAAGCCAGACCACCTCGCTTGGACCCTGGGTCTGTGTGGTCTGTGTATCTCTCTAACTCTCTTTAGTGGGTATTAAATGGAAGACAGCCACTGACGAGAGGGGTAGAGTATATTGCCGTTACTATCCGCCTCGGCATCGGGAGAGTTAACGACGGCTGTGCAGTGTGCCAGCACTTCATTGGCTGTCAAGTGTCGGCCCTTAAGCTCAGATAAATGGCTTACAGTCCACAAACGTACAAAATCTCCCTCCTTTACAAAATACCCAATAACTCGCAATTTACACGACTCGTTCCTCGTAACTCTGTATTTCCTGCGGTAAGCGATCTTAAGCAATAATCTTGCCTTATAGCAAAATTTCGTTGTACATCCTTAGAAATTCTCTCTCTCTCTCTCTCTCTCTCTCTCTCTCTCTCTATCTCTCTCTCTCTCTCTCTCTCTCACACACAAACACACCCACACACACACACCTTAGTACTATTTAGTACTAAGCACTCTTACACCCTCTGCTTTTTTTTCACAATACCTAACATAGTTGGGCTCAGGTATAAATCACTAAGAGCCACAGGAGTTGAAAAAGTTCGATGATGAGGCTAGCACACGGAAACGATTTACATTAGGGAACAATTTGAGATCCTTTAGTGTTCATGGACTTGATTCTTATATAAATGGGAAAGTTGTAGGAAGGAAAGGAACTGCAGAGCTTTGCTGTAGGAAGAAAGAGGGTATCATCATAACGGTCAATTCTCGTATGGCTGGTTTCTACTCAAAAATTATTGGAGGAAATAGCCACTCGCATGCCTACAGTTCAGAGCTTAAGAATTGCGAGGCACTTAGACAACTCACAATTGCAGGGGCAGAAAGAAAACAAAACTGTAGAACAAAAAGATGGGAGCAACATCACGGGAAATGCAAAAGGGATAGTTAAAGAGAGGCGACAGCGGGAGGGTTTATAAGTGGAGGGCTTTTGATTCCACTCTGGTGAAGACGGTGGTACAAGAGTAGCAGCCCCAGTTGTGCGAACAGGAATCCATTCTGGTGCGAATGAGACTCACTTAGATATGAAACAGGTGCTCAGAATAGTACCTCCTAGCGTTTTGGAAAAAAAAAAATACTAATCATTAATATCTAGGATTTTTAGTATCAAGCGAAATATTTGGTTATGCCTGAGAAGTTATTGTTGTCTCAGAGTTGAAGTGCAGTGTTTGAAATTTCAGACTAGGAATCCAGTGAGCTGTAGATAGGAATAGGTAAAAATTGCGTTCTTTGTATTGTTGAATCTTGCCAGGTTACTGTTCCCCCTATCAAGATACACTACATAATTCCGTATTGTGGGAAGAAATATGTTAAGTATACGAAACAGAATTAGCTCAGAGTGCACAAGGGGGACAGATAACAGAAAGCATTTTGGTCTATAACTTTATCATCACAGTTCAACTCATTAGACCTACTCTGTACCAGGAGGGAAGAGTACCAAGGTTATCTCCTTCTCCCGAGGTCCCTCCAGCTGCATCAGTCAGCAGGAAAAAGAACGGAAGAAAATACCTTGCCTTACGATAGAGCAAGCAAGCTGTGTTACAGGAAAGAATGAAATGGAATACGTATCGGCTACTCCCTCTACTACTTTGGTACATTATAGTGAACTATATTACACTACATTGCTCTCTTCTGTTATTACGCTCTGGTATGGTTTTGGTAATCGGAGCCATCTTAAAAGTCCGGGCATTTTGTCAGTCATCTTATTTAGTAAATACCCAAACTGAGAAAATCTTTGTTCAGAGGATTTCTAAGGATGTTTATAGTTTTTACAAAAACAACTCATTTCAGTAATCTATTCTACTATTTAATGGTTCTGTGAGAAACGAAAATTGCATAATCGTACAACGTCTTTCGGTTCTTATCTATATTCCTGTATTTCGAAAAACTCTTCATGGTAAACACTAATATATAATGATGTACACTGCAAAATTCATTCAGAATTTTGAGAGCCTGTGTGACGTCCCCATGCGATCATCTAATTCTAAGGAAAAAAGGTTTATTCTTTGGAGTTCCTCTTTATACGATTGATTTTTCAGCTATGTAGTCAGCTTTGGTGCCCTTTTTTATATTTGATCAAGCTTTTTCTCATCATTTTTGTAGTTAAGTGGCCGTAACTGAATAGCATATTCAAGATCTGATATTATTATGCGTTAATAAGTGTTAGGACTGTGCCTGTTGTTTGTGGTCAGTATTCTAAGATATAAGATCTAGCATTCAGTCTTATTTTTTGCCCTTTTCCACTAAAAACTCAATTTCCTCATCCCACCAGTCATTAACCTTTCCCACCTTCTGCATGCTACACACTTCTCTCGCATATGTAAGCATTGCTTCTCCAAACACCTTTCATTCCTCAACTATTCCCCTAGTTACATTTACTTGCACTTTCTTCCATTCTTCACCCAATGTCTCCATTTATCTCTTCACTCAGGCTCACTCACTTTCACCACCCTCTTCCCACCAATATCATTTCTTCTCTTCCTAAAGCCTCTAAAATATCTCCTTCGCCTTCATTAAGAAGAGATCAGACATCCCAACAGCTGCCCGTTTCAGCATATTTACATCCAACAGTCTAACTTTAGTCTGCATATCATTTAGAATATGATCCAATAATAACCATATAACATAAATTCCACTTACCAACGTATACTTAGGTTTTTCTTTTTTTCTTTAGGTAGGTATATCCAATTACGAATCCTTTTTCAGTACACAAATCACAAGTTGTTCACCATTTTGATTGGCATCCCATATCCTCCAATTACACCCACAACTACATCATCATCTTTTGCATTCAACTCATCCATCCCCGTTGCTCGCTCCTTCACATCAAAATTGTTGGAGTACCCACTCACCTTCAGAACACCCGCATCTCTTCCTCACTCCTCTCGCTACCAGGTGCATAAGCACTAATGATATAATCACCAGCCTCTCGTAATCCGCTCCCCTCACCAACATCAGTCTGGAGCTCACCCCTTTATACTCCCTCACACATTCGTAAGTACCTTTCCAAATAGGTCTCAGTTTCATCAAATAATGTTTTATGTTAACGCTCAGAGTATTAGTAATAGACTTTCAGGATTAGTGATAACAGTGTTAGAAGGGAATTATGATATGACAGCCATTCCAAATCTTGGTTAGGTATCAGCAATAGAGCGTTCCTTGTCGAAGCTCAGTTTCAGGATACACTATTTGTTAGGGCTAGGGGAAATAAACTAGGCTGCGGTGTCCTGCTTTTTGTCAAATCTTTAAATCCCATAGTAAAAAAAAAAGTGTTGTAGCCGTTGAGGACGATCAACATCATATTTATAGAAATTAATGATAAATTACTTAAGAAAATAACAGTAGAACTAGTGTAGTGACCCCCCGTACAGACACAAGCGGCAGACAAAAGATTTTATCATTATTTACCAGAAAATCATAAAAAAAAAAAATTATATCGTAGTAAGAGATTAACAGACCGGTGTCTAATGGGGAGAATCCCTTTCCAGTTGTAGCTCCGGGCGTGGACTCGACCTAAATTTGTTTGATAGCGCCCTAATAAAATTGGTCGAGAAACCTACTCGCGTAGAAGATATATCGCTTTTAGTTCTATAAATGAGGATCTCATTAATATTGTTGAAGTTGGAGAAAAGTTTGGTATAAGTGATCACTGACAAAGTATATTTGAGATAGCTGCCAACAATACATGTAATGTTAGTCAACACGACAGTCGTGAAGAATACCCGATTTTAAACGTGCAAATTTTAATGGTCTTCGCATTGCTCTTGATAGGCAAACCTGGGATAATATGGTCAATGATAATGACATGAATTTACCTTGGAAAAGCTTCAGTTAAACCTTCAAAGCAGTGTGTAGTAGAGGGTCTGTTTCTAAAACGAAGCCAAGGCGGTGGACGGTGAAATGGAAAAATTCCTGTTGTCTAGGAAAGTAATTCATAATGCGCTCAGAGAATCCAGTGACCAACATTGATAACGTTATGTCACTTTGCATAGAGAAAGTAAGAGAATTATACAACAAAGTAAACGTCAATATAAAGCATACGTTGCTGGAAATAGCAAAAGAGACTCTGAGGAGTTTAACAGTTATGTTAGAAGCAAGGGAGTCATTACCCGATCAATTGTTCCATTGATTACGGAAAACGGTGACTTGGTTCAAGACAACGAAGCCAATATTAGATTTCTTACTTGCATATGTATTTACGACTGAAGACACAGCACATGTCCCGAACACAGTTTCATTGGTAAGAGAATGGAACTTTCTTCAGCAAATTGACATAAAAGCTGAAGACATACTTTCAGAGATAAACGGAATGAAGACAGAAAAATGCAGGCCACAGTAAGTTTTATCCGAGAACAACGAAAAGAGGCGAAAAATGAGATAGTTAAGCTATTTTCAATAAGCCACTTGCTGCTGGATGAATGGAATTTGGGCCATGTAACACTGTTATTCAAAAATGGTAGTAAGTCACTACCCGGAGATTATCGTTCTATTAGCTTAACGTCTGTTGTTGAAAAGTCAGTGGAAACCATCCATCTTTCGAGATATATTTACATGTTCACCACTACATCAACGATTCTCAGCATGGTTTTCGACGAAATCCTTCATGTCTAACAAACCTGCTTGATTTCTTTTATGATATAATCAATATGTATGACGAAAGTAAAGCAGTTGATGTTGTCTATCTAAATTTTCAAGAGGCTTTTGATAAGGCTCCGCATCAGAGGTCATTAGCAAAAATTAAATCACATGGCATTGATGGGGCTGTACTTCAGTGGATAGAAAACTGGTTTACTGGCTATAAACAGAGTTGTGATTAATGGTCAAGCCTCAGAATGATTAGACGTAAAAAGTGGACTGCCACAAGGATCAGTTCTGGGACCAGTTCTCTTTCTAATACATGTTAGTAAAATTGAAAATAGGCTGCATTTTAATATCTCAAAATTCGCTCATGCTAAAAAACTGGGAACAAGATCTACAAGTGAAACTTGAACTTCTATAGCTTCAAAGTGACGTAAACAAACTGATGGAATATGCCCATAGGTGGCGAAGGAATTTTAAGATCTAGTAGCGCAAAGGTCGAGCTACAGTATGAACTATATTGAACTGCAAAAGGTAAATGGGGAAAAAGACTTGGGAGTAATATCCTCTAGCAACCTAAACCCAAGTAAGCAGTGCACAGAAGCAGGGAAAAGAACGAACAAAGTTCTTGAATTTGTAAGAAGGGACTTCGAATTTACCTAAGTCCAGTGAAATCATCCTTACTCTTTATAATTCACTGGTCCGTACAAATCCTACGAAACCAGAATAAACGACTGGAATCTATTTAGTTTAGAAAAGAGAAGTTTAAGAGGTTATAAATATAAGTATTCAGAATTATCGTAGATGTTATAATCTTAATCTATCTAGTTACTTAAGACTTGATTCGTCTGATCTCACCTGTAGTAATGGATAAAGACTCGTGGGTAAAAGTTTTACCTCGAATGAGGCGAAGCACTTTTTCTTCGACAGGATTGTCAACTTATAGAATGATTTTCCAGTCAGAGTGGGTGAAAGCAGAAGTATAGTTACGTTTAAAGATTGACTTGATAAGTACTTAGTTTACATTATTAGCGCCTCCTTAGCCACAATGACAATTTACAAGCTATTTTCTTTGAATTGTCTGTCGCCTTATAACTTTTACTACACTAATCTGCCAGTTTCTTGTATCTTCCACTATCACAAGCAGCCTCGAAAGACCCAGTAGTATGTTGCTGTTTGAAATCCTTTGTATTCCTACAACTCTCTCTTGAGCAGAGGTGCCAACTCCTTCTCTGCTCTCGCCCTCACACTAACCCTTAATATATTACCAAACACTTTCTCACCCTTCCTATCACCGGCTTCCACATAATAGCTCCAACATCGGAATACTCCAGACAGCCCACTACAGCTCTTTACCTAAGCCACTCGTTACATTTCTCTCCCTTCAGTGAAAACTAAATACGTACATAGCAATACAGTGAACTAAAAAGATATTCAGATTCACACGATACAAAGATGAACGATGAAATTAATCATAATACATAGACTATATATCTGTAGAAAATGTCGTATATGATTGCCGAGAATTAATACATTAAAGATACTAAGTCAAACACGTAGAAATTAAAGTGCTCTCACTGTTACTTACAAGAACTACAATGAAATACAGTTCTTAGGTAGTAGGCTGTTGACAACAGCCGCCCAGGGTGGTACTACCGTCCTGACAGAGGAGCGTTAAGGTGGTGCCCGAAACCATCCTACACTCTCCATGTCAGGATTGCTGGTCTTACTTCCTGTCTCATCAAAACGGGACTACCGGGCTAGTCCTGCCATCTTCTTCTTACAAGCACCACACATCTACTCAAATATCACTTATTTTCTTCACATAAGTTATCACGCCAACTCTTGTCTGCAAAATCGTTTTTCAATGTAGTCATGATAGGCTCGTGAGCTGTTGGCCCCTTAGTCCCCGGCATCATTGGGTGCTAAGAATCTCTGGGTTTCTGCCTGACTGTACTACCAATCCGAAGGGGGGGAAGGGGTTATATAGTAGTAATACCGGCCTCTTCCTAGACCTTTTCTTCTTTGATAGACCTGCCTCTCTTTCTTTTCACTAGACCAACAGTCTGGTCTCTCAAGTAAACTCTCTTCTGTTGAACTCCATCTGTCTACTACCTCTCCTAATATCTTACTTCTCTCAGAGAACCCATTGTCCAATAATATTCGCATCAGCTCCTTTCTCATATCCAACTATAATCTCCACACATGTTTCAATTTCAGAGATGGTGTCTGTGCTTATTCTAACATCAACGCACTTGTGGCACGCCTTGAGGACACAGAGTCCCCAAACTTTGATGTTATCTGGAATAAGATCTGTTTCCCAGCTACCACTCTTTTCCTTTGTTGCGCCTACTGCTCTCCTAAATCTAAACAATTTACAACTTTCTTCGGTTATCTAAACTCCTGCCATGAATCTTGACATTCTTCTCACCCGCAAGTAGAGATCCTTTACCTTGGAGATTTTAACGTTCACTATTTTTTTTTCTCTTTAATAGGGCGATTAGAAGAGAGAAATGAGTTGGGACAGCGGAAGAGATAGTTTGTAATTGAAGAGAGGACTGAAGTGTATAGAAGTATATGGTGTAAGTTTTTTGATACATGCTGGTCATTATATGGAAGCGTGATTTTTGGTCCCTTATTTAAATATCCCCGGCAGACTTGGTGCGTGTATGTATCTGTGTTGTATCTTTGGTTTTTGGAGGAGATTCACTAAGCTAAGCTAAACGTTGTTCAATGTGTTCATCGATGGATGACGGGAGTTTCCCTGAGCGCTTTGAGGCTTCGAGGGAACCAAGGGTGTTCCATGTTTGTACTGTTGTCGGGATCTCGGATTTGTCTGCAGTTTGTATCATCGTTGTCTTAAAGTCTCTGTCATAATTTTTGGGCTGCTTCCCTTAGGTATGAACCGACTGGTTTAATCTTTAATTTTTTCGTGCTCTTCTACGGTGTTTTCAGTGTAGGGATACTTCTAATATGTGACGAATCGTAACTTCAGCATGCGTGATATGGGGCCGAGGAACGTTGGTATAGATGAGGAAGTTAAGACGGGTCTTATCATAGCCTTGACTGTGCTTATTTTTTTTTTCTTGTTGTCTGGAAGATGTCAGAATCTATACAGACTGGTCAAGTCCGCTTTCCTTGTGTGAATCTCTTATTGTTATGATCTATTACCATACACCTTGATGTGACTGTATGGCCCAGGATTCTGCGGCTCTTCTCACGCGCTGTCGTGCTGCCTTCCGTAATTATGTCGTTGGGTTTTATTCTCCCTGGAGCTACTATAGTACATTTGTTGATGTTTCTTTTTATCTTCCAGTCACTTTCGAATTTGTTTAGTCTGGTTGCCTCTGACTGTACTGAACGAGTATGTTCTGAAATGAGTTGTTTGATACTACTCTTTGAGTGACATCATCGGCATGGAAGATTTCCATGCTCATGGCACCAGCTAACGGTGGAATGTCAGCTGTGTAAGTTATGATCAGTGTTGGTGATAGGAAGTTGCCCCGGATGACCCCGCTTAATTAAGGAAATTTCGGTGACGTTGCAGAGTTGATGACGATATCTGAGGTGGGCTGGTCTAGAAAGTTACACAGTATCCTTTCTGTGATCTCAGGTATGCCTTACTGAAGTAATCTATATTGTAGGCCGATTGTCCACACTTTGTTAAAGGCTTTGCTTATGTCTCTGTATAATTGCATAATTCATTACTTGTCCTCTAGAGATAACTATTTTTCTCTGCCCAATCGCGATTACTGGAGTATTATTTTTGCCTTTTCGGAAGCCATACTGACTAGGGTTATAGAGGTTATTGTTTTCAAGGTGTCCTCTTAACCTTAGGTTCATAATTCTTTCATAATGTTTCCCTGGGACTTCTCTTAAGGAAGTGGGGTGGTAGTTCTATGAGTCTGTTTCTAGCAAAGACACGTTGCCTGAAATAAAAATAAAATTTAGTGAAAACAAATTGTAATCATTGTAATTACCACTGTGGTAAAAAATCATGGGGAGTCAAACCATCTTATAACCGAAGACGATTCTAATGACTGCTTCCAACTATAAGATCTCAGAGAATAGTTAACGACCCCCGGCAGCGAATTTGTGATTTTTTTCACTTGCCACAGCAACAGTCTTAGAGCGGAAATTATAAATGAGACTTAAGAAAAAGCATTATTCATTTTCTTTAATATCCAGGAAGTCGAGAAAGACATCTTTTTTTTTCGCATGTGCGTGATGTTACTTTATAATTAAAAAAGAAATATCAAATGAAAACTTTTAGCACATGATCTTCACCAAGGTATGCTCAGGGGATTTTACCGTCCCTTGCTTTGTTCCTTCTGCAACTCTATTTTTTTCTTAAGCTGAGACTGAATGTTAACGGAACTTGGGGGCTACGTGAGGACAGCTTAGCTACTTCGGTTCCGGCAGAGCTGTTCTGCATGTCCCGGGGGAAGTTTGAGTACGTCGTATTGGGTAAAAAATATGAGACTGAGTGACCTGGCCTTCCACTCTATCAGGTGTCAGTGATAGACGTATATGCGTTTATATATATA
>JAUUDW010003897.1:7376-17804 GCA_032361385.1 Panulirus guttatus
AAGAAATTTGGAAATAAGGATGTAAAGAAATACTTTTATAGTGTAAGAGTTGTAGATGAATGGAACAGATTGACTGAGGACATGGTTAATTCAGATAGTACAAATAAATTCAAGAGTCTTAATGATGGTAGAGAGTGTAAACTCTCTTCCTATTTAGTTCAATTTGGTAATTACGGAGGATGACTTCACTCGTGTTATAACCACAAGCAAGTGGAGGCATAGGTTGAGAAAGGTTGAGAATGTGAATGAGTGATGTTGTGATGACTGTGTGTACTTGATCCACCCCATTAACTTGGGAATGGAGTAATGGTAATAGCTAATTAGGTAGTTAGAAATTGATATATCCTCTGTAAGTGTGATCCCTGTATCTTGTTAGCAATTGTATTTTAACATAATCATTCATTGGAAATCAGCAAAGTGCTCTAACTCTAGCTCTTTAATATTTCCCAGGTAATGAAGGAAGGCCAGTGTAAATTCTTCCAACAAGAGCAGTTTGGTGTGGTGTGCAATAATGGGGACTACGTTGTGTTCCAGTGTCGCATGCTTAAAGCAGAGACTAATGTAAGTTTTAGCTTTAGATTTTATTGGATATGATTGCTCAAGTTGAATTTTCTACCTGCAGAAGTACTGATTCTTTAGTTTTTGGTATTTTTTCCCTTATCATGCCAAGCTGGAGTTTGGACTGTTTAAATTAGTTACTTTGATTGCTGTGTGAAGTGTTGTACCTTCTGCTCTGCCAGACATACAGGTCAGATGCACTATTCAGTATTGAGACAGTGGGCTTAGTCTGTAGACGGAGGGTGTAGTGTTTGAGACATTGCTAAGTGTAGTGTTGAGTTATACAGCTTATCGCACATGAAAAATAGTACAATGTTGAGAAGGTAGGACACATTTATCGGACACAAATGTATCAGTGTTGGACATTCGTGCTTGAGTGTTTGAAACATGAAGAAATATCAAAACGTGGGACATTGATTTGAGGAAATTTCATTGTACATTGTCAAGATATGCCTGGTGCCTTTTTTTTTTTTAATTTTTTGAGATACATAGTGTTTAACCAAGACATAAAAAGTATATATTTTTTTCCATGAATATGGTGTGCCAAAACATTGATGGAATGCCTTGTGTACTATGTTGTTGCTTACAGGTTGCACAGTTAACCTTTATGGGCCACCCTGAGATAAGTGCAGTATTAAAGGATACACAGTACATTCTTAATATATGGGTCAGTGTGTGTTATTTGTAGTATTAAAGGATACAGAGGACATTCTTAATATATAGGTCAGTGCTGAGATGTGTGTAGTATTAAAGGATACACGGTACATTTATAATGTATGTGTCAGTGTGTGACGTGTTTAGTATTAAAGGATACACAGTACATTCTTAATATTTGGGACAGTGTGAGATATGTTCAGTAGTAAAGGACAGGTATTACATTCTTAATGTATAGTTCAGTGCTGAGATAAGTGTAGTATTAAAGAATACACACAACATTTTTAATACATGGGTCAGTGCTGAGATGTGTGTAGTATTAATAATATTAAAGGATACACAGTACCTTCTGAAGATATGGGTCAGTGCTGAGATATGTGAAGTATGAAGGGATACACAGTACATTCTTGATACATGGGTCAGTGCTGAGATATGTGTAGTATTAAAGGATACACAGGATATTCTTAATGTATGGGTCAGTGCTGAGACAGAAGTATAGTATGAGAAGATATACTGTACATTCTTAACATCAGTTGAGGTCAATAGGAATCTGTATTAGGAAAAAGAACATATCCTTCGTTATTAGCTTTCTAGAATAACATTCATAAACCTCTGTTTTAAGGAATGAGGATGTAGATGCCACCTTATACAAGCAGTATTGGCTTCTTATTTTGCCTCGAGGCAGAAATGAGCATCACAAGAAATTTGATCTTATATAGTACACCCACAGTAAAAAAAGCAAGTAGAATACCACAGCTTATATGTAAGAGTGGCAGTGAATTGGCAAAAGAAGGTTAGCATACATTTGTTTCAGGCAGAATTATACAAGTTTAGCCGTTATTACACTACAGAAGTATACATGAAATGCTTATGCGAAGAATGAATGTGGACAGTTTTCCTTGACTTTGTTAATGTCTTTGATGAGGTCAAGGTCAGAATTTTATTGCAGCAAACTGAAAAATAAAAGGTAGTTAAGAAAGGTAGATTAAGGTGTGTTTAGCAAACAGATAATTCATGATAGTTGCAAATGGATATATGTGTTGAAGACACTGTATTAGTTGTGTTACAAGGAGGAACAGGATTATCTGTCGTAGGTTAACCTCCTTACACTTTTTAATGCATTTCCACATATCCTCTGTCAGAAGTGCCATCCATTCATTTGCTTTCCTCCTCTTACAAACCCTGGAATTTACTCCTTGGGTACTCCCAAACCATTTACTTTCTTTGCCTTGAGCTCAGAGCTAGAATACTCATGTTCCTCTCCTCAAACATAGAACCTCTCTCTCCTTTCTTCTCATAGTAGTTACATCCACATACATTCAGATATCCCAGTCTGAGCCTTCTGGGAACTATCCTTGCATGACTCTTTCCTTTGTTTCTTCATTTGGAAAGTGACAATACATCAGTGATTTTGTCCCTGATTCCCTGGATTGTATTAGGTGCACAGCCTCTCAGATCACTCACTCATACTTAACCCATGACCAGTGTATTGTGTTGAAGTGAAACACAAATTTCTAGATGACTGAGGATGCTTCACACTCTTTCGCTATGCACACCTACTTGATTTTTGTAGAGGGATGACAGTCTGTTTTTGCTGCTGACCACACAAAAATGCTTCCATTTCATCTGATCCTAAATTATTCTTCTGGCATCCTCATCTAAGATATTTATGCTTCTGATGTCTGGTTGTGTTTGGGCAACAGGCATAAGTTATGCAAATTGATTCTCACAAAAGCTGCACTTGGCCTTGGATGAAAACAGCATGCTTGCAACCACTTTTGACAATAGGTCACTTATCTGACCCTCATAACTCTGTAACCTAAAAGAAATTAATTGTAATATGCTTTCAAGTTCATTTTTAATCTTTTCACTGTGGCATTTCTAATATCCATAACATTCTGTGAGTGGATTATTCTCAAGTACTCTAGAAATATATCTCCAGGAGTTTCTTATTAAGACTAACTTAAACATAATTTTCCAAAGAAAATTATATAAACCCATTCAGGTGAGACCTTGTTAACGTGTGCTTTGTGCCCTTTAACTTGTGTTGTTCTGCTGCTCGTCATAAAAGATATTCCAGGAATATTTTCAGGTATACATAGTGAGGTGTGTGGTATTTTTTGTAGTGTTTTTTGTCACAAACAAATATAATTACTAACTGTTTTCATCAGTTATATCTATAATCTCTTAAGAGTGACAATACTTCAAAATTTATTTCATAACATGAGGGTTTATATATTGTGCAGGCTTCTTTGACATCTCCACATATACTGGCCAGTGTGTAGAGAAAAATTTAGGCTGTAGTGTATGGAAACAGTGGGTAAAATGCTACTACAAGCATTAATAGCTGTAAGTACATGCCTCAGCTGCAGTAAACAAACAAGAATTACCAACCTGTATATGCCCCAGCTTTTGTGAATGGAGAAATTAAATACTGGGACATATGTGCCCCAGCCACAGTGAAAGGGTTAATTCCTTTATTTTTGTTGAACTTTACAATAAGTATCTTGCCTTTTTTCTTACCCTTACATATATTGCATGGGAATTATTAGTTATCCTTTTTTTTTCTCCTTGCTTTGTAGAATGTTGAATTGCATTACAGAATGTTCTTATCTTCTGGACATTTCTGATGGCTTTAATAAGCTGACCATCCACATCTGTGATCGTTATGTCCTCTTCATTACCTCTTCCCATCCTTTCAGTATTGCTCCAGTACATAGTCTGGATGCACTAGAATGGAAACTCAGTTTTTCCCTGATCTTCAACTCTTTCCTTACCACTGTTCTATATATAGAGTGGCCAAGCTACAGATGGTTTAGGATTAGATACAAACATGGTGTTAACTAGGGTAAAATTGTTAAATGCTATGAGGCTGTATTTAGTACTTGAGATGATTGAATTTTTAGGAGAGAGATTGACTTGAAGGTGATGATTAAATATAGGAAAGAATATAAAGGCATATTTTTAAAGATATTCTTTGATTGACTTGACATTGTAATGAAAAAGCATATCTGAGTTTGTTACTGTATTGGTCTCTGCTCTCATGAGATGTGTGTATGTGTCCCTGCCTCCAGGTCTTTGACCTGTAACTCCCATCTGGCTGCTCTGTCCCATGGTTACTTTTCTGGAGACCAGTCACATAAGGATTGATCATTATGATACCTCCTCCTTCCCTCAAACAGTGACACTTTGGAACTCTCATCCATCTTTTTCTATCTCTTTTTGTTTGTAAGCTGTCTATCTTTAGAAGTCAGGTCTACAAACACCGGAGGATCTCTGAGTAATTTCTTCTAGTTTTTCTTACCCTATAATCCAGTCACCCAAGATGGCCTTGATTAAGACATGTTTTGCCCATGTCGTGTTGGCCACTATAAAGAAATATACATATATATGTATTTTGTGAGTATAATCTAACTCTTCCACTACCTTTCTTTGCAGGCTTTAACTTCTTTTGAGTCTTTCAGGGGAAGTGGGATATTGAAAAAACTGTCATTTGAATCCATGTCAGCATCAGAAGAAGTCTGGACGATAAACAGAGTGAATAGTGTCATTATATTATCAGATTTTATTATTTCCTCTTTCAGACATTGTGCTGATAGGGGACAAGGCCCTGAGCTGATGTTTCCAGGCTTGATGCTCGAAGATCTGTCTAGGTCAGGATGAAGTGTCTTGACCTAGTGCTCAGAGTGACTCCTAACCTTATCCCCACCCATCCTTTCATCCTTCTATCCAAAGCATGTATTTGGCTAAAGCACCCTGAGATGAAATTGACTTGAATTGCTATTCTGTTTCTTTTAACAACAGTTCATCGGTCATATTTTTTTATTTTAATTTTTTTTGCTGCTGCTGTTTGGAGGTATGAATGTCATGGAAGAAAAGTATATGATGTATTCTAGTATATGATGTATTCTGTTTCCAAGTTCAGTGCATGGCAACCTTTCAGCAAGGAAAAATCAACTTGCTAGGAATGCATGAAGGCAAATCCCAGGGCCAGTGCTACATGTCTTACATTAGCATTGACTTCGAATGACAGAAAAATAAACTTTTCATTATACCCTCCTTGCCATATTCTTAATCTCTAAATTATACATTGTTCAAGGCATATCATTTATCACATGTTATCTGCACTAACATATGTCAGTATGGCATATGTTCATCTTTCTTAGCTGGTTGGGGTTTTTAAAGAGGAGGGTAAACAGGTAACAACGTAGCTTGCTCAAGACCTGTGTTTCAATATGTAGTAGATTCTCAGCACCAGTTTTACTTGCTGTAGCACACTAACAAAATTATACTTATTCTCCTCATTGTATATATCTGTGTACAAATGGTTCGTTTGACTTTCAGCACTTATTCCAGAATAATCAGGTGATCGAATGGCCAGAAACTTGCCTTATGATATTAAGTGTTCAGCAATGTGTCATATTTATGATTATGGTCCTTTATGAAATGTGATTCTTCACTGATGCAAGTGAAGAGGAACATGTTGAAAATGTACGCAGAATATCAAGTGTAAGTGAACTGAATTATAAACTGAAAGAACAAAAACATACTGAAACAAAAATTGAAGGTACTTAAAAACTTGGAAGAGTGCTGGAAGCTAGACATACTTCTGGTCCATTTTAGAAAGAAATGCAGGGGAACAATGTGTTTGTAGTCATGGAGAAGATTGTTAGAATTTATAGAACATCCTATTTGAGGGCATACTATTGACATGGGCATAGAAAGAATATAAATTAGATGTGTGCTGCAGTTTTATTCTCTCATTCTTCCTTTCTACCTTGGCTCTTCTACATTTTATTCCTATAATTGCATGTCATTACTTATAATCCCTTTTTCATCCTGGATGAAAGGTTATTGTTGTAGGGGTATAATTGATAGTGGAAATGTTAGCAGTCTTTTTGATCACATTATTATCTATATGGGTTTAATACACATATACTTTGTAAATGAGCCAAAGAAAAAATAAGCAGCTCCTCTTGCAAAGATGAATTTTTCTCCTTCAAACTGTTGTAATAATTAAGATTATTCATTTACCATTATAGTAATGTCAGGTAGTCTCCGGGTGCTGGTTAGCCTTCCTATGGAGTCATTTTGCAGTTAAGGATGATGGTATAGCCAGAGATAAGAAATGTCCTCGATCAATTTTATCCTCTTTTGGAGATGGAGATGAGTGAAAATTTTTAGTCTCTTTGGAGGCTAATAATGCTGGCTCATCAGAAGATATGGTGTATGACAGCCTAATCTCCACATTACAGCGATGGTTAAAGATCTTTGGCTGATCAGAATCTGGCTTAAGGTTGGTACCAGGTGCGACGTTCCTGTTGGCTGAGGCTGTGGAGGAAGTCCTTGGCGAGTTTGTGCATATAATTATATACCTGTGTATATATCTATATGTATATTACTGTGATTCTTTTTCAGTAGTAAGTGCTTTTATATATATATCCTCTTTGTAGAAGAGGATCTTGGAAGAAATATGCCATATACAATATTTTTGTTGTTGCTAAAGAAATTTCAGGTGCATCAGGCAAGAGGACCTAGAGAATGTTAGGTTAGGTTAACCTCTTGGCTAAACCTCACCATTGAAAGATACTAAGTAGAGTTGATGAGAGTCTGTAACTGATATACTTGTGGAATAAATATGTTATATATGTTGATGAGTTTTAGCTGAATTTAGATGATCTGCTTTTAATGTTGACAGTTCTGTGTTTCATTTATCACAAGTGAAGAGAACAACATATTAATTAGTCCAGTTTTACACTGGTCATCATCTTCCTTTACCCTGGGTCATGCCTTAATGGTACTGACTTTCTCTCATCCATTACTGAGGTTTTAGCTTGTTGTGTCTTTGACAGGCTTTCCTGTGTGATTTCTACATTGAAGAATCAGGTGAAGAGATTCCTCGCTATCTGGGATGTTCTTACGTGTTGCCATCAAACATGAAAGAGAATTATGGTGTAGCAACACTTCCAATTACCTCTCCTAAACACATTCCAGTTGGACAACTTACAGGTGAGTATCTCATGAAGCCCACAGAAGTCAAAGTTCATGACATACTGGCTGATGATGTCTCAAAACTTATTTTTGCTTGACAAGGACATGCAAGCTAACATCATTCATGACGTGTGTTAGTGACACATTCGTTACATGGTGGACCTTGTCAGTTTGGGTCATGAGAAGTGCTGTAGTATTGTGCTGGCATTTGACACTAGTTAGGGCTTGAAAAATTTTCTCTCTCTACCTTTGGAAGGTAAAAATGGTGGAGGAAGACTTAAATCCTACATGAAATTTTCCAAGGTGCTTCGCCTGTTTTTCTTGGTAAGTACATGCTGTTGTGATTATCATTATTGTCCATTATTGATGGAACATTAGAAATATCCCACCAGGTACATCAGTCACCGTAAAATCTCCAATAATATAAATCTTGAGACACCCAGCAATACTTCGGGAAACATTTGCTGTAGGATTTTTATTTTATGGGTAAAAGTCATCATCGTTGTAATCTCCAGGTTGTAATTCAAGAAAGTATGCAAACTAACTGAAGTGGGATAACCAGAAGATATAAGGGGAGAGTGTAGAAGCTTTAATGAAAAAATTATACATAAAAGTAAGGATGTGAATGAAAAAGTAAGCTAATATTCCTTATATTGCCAGAGTATAATGCTAAGTTAAAGATAAAAGTGTTAAATTTAGAAATACCCCTATTGTCATCCATTCTTGGAAGACTTCATGGAGAATATCGTATGATATGCGTAGTTAATCTTTAAGAGACCTTTTAGACTTAACCAGAGACAGTTCAAGGGACCATCTATTTTTGCTCCTTGGAAACTTGAAACCTTTTGGTGAGAATATATATCTCTCAGTGGATTAAGGACCTGATGTCAACCTGGCTTCATGCTTGAGCACATGTAGAATGGAGGCTTCATGCTTCAGCACATGTAGAATGGAGGCTTCTACCTTGGTTTTCTTTAGAATCTGTCATTGGAGGAAATCAGGAAAGGGTCTTTAGTACACATCTTCTGTCATCAGGAGAGATTGATTTCAGGCTAATACCAAATCACCATTGAAAGTAATTATTTAAACTTTTGTGTTTGGTCTGACCTTAATGTTTATTTCTAATTCCTCCTCTTTCATGTAGATATGCTCCCACACTTATGGGACAGATAGTATGGGAGAAAAATGGAGGTTCTGAAAACTGAAAAACCTTTACTCCATGAAGTGGTGACTCATGAGCATTTTTTTTCTTATTTATCTTTCCCAACCCTGCCTTCCCTCCTTATTTTCTAAAATGCCTTCCCTGTGCCCACTGTGACTTTGCTTGGGTTAGTAACCACAATCCTCGAATTGTGAGCAGGTTCATGGCATCAGCTTGCTGAATGTCTCTAATTGACCAAAGACAGGTCTATATATCTCATGCTTATGGGACACCACCTGGGAGATGAAAATGTTTTTTGTTTTTCTAAACATACATTTTTGATTGTGGGAAAAGAAGCAGAAGAATATGACATGACTACCAGTATGTTAATAGAAAACTCATGTGCATAAGAAGACTTTTAGCTCTTGTATAATTTGTTGTTACATTAATCTTGTTTATTTTGCCTGTAGTACACTATATGGTGGTCTACCCCATGGAATTTGGAGGAGACATGAGTGTTTCATATGCACGCCATTGGAAGGACAGCTGGAAGGGGCTTGAGGTCGGTCATCGAGGTGCTGGAAATTCTTACCACTCAGAACCCAAGAGGTACATCTCTTTCTTCATTCAGTAATTTACCAGATGAGTGTGATTAATGTTGAACAAGGATATTTTCACTGTGATGCACAACAAAGGGTTTTATTACTATTAGTCGGTCATCAGATGATAATACTTGTTGAGATGATATTGTAGATTAAGGTTGTTCAGAATACGAATTTTAGTTGTTAATATGACCAGGGAGTTTTAAGGTTCCTCTTTTTTCTTTTCTAAGCTGTGCAAACATCAGAGAAAACACAATTGCATCCTTGAAATATGCTGCAGAGATAGGGGCAGACATGGTGGAGTTTGACGTTCAACTAAGCAAAGATCTGGTACCAGTGATTTACCATGACTTTCATGCCTGCATTGCTCTCAAGCGAAAAAAGGAACAGGACCAAACTGACCTCTTGGAGATTCCCATCAAGGACCTAACTCTATCGCAGCTTCAGGCACTCAAGGTGGGTGGGTGAATTGATGAAGTAGATATTATGTAGCAACAGAGTAGTAGCAGCAAGGTAAGCACTAAAGTTCATCATGCTAAAGTGTAAGGCAGGATAAGTAATGGACAGGTAAGTTTTAGATGTTTTTCATAAGGAAAGTGGGTCTTATATAGCAGCAAGGAAGGCTGTACATAACCACTGGTTTTCCTGTAACAAGGTAGGTCCTGCATAAGTGATGGCTCATTTAGGTGTGAGTTGGGCCTTAGATAAATGGTAGCACTTATACAACAGTAAAGTGATCCTTTCAAAGCAACACATTGGTTCTTGGGAAATTGGTAGGTCCTATGTAGCCAGAAGGTGGATTGTTGTGCCGTAGGAAGATGGCTCTGGAATTTTAAGTGGCTCTTTCAAGACAATTTTTGGGTATCTCTGAAGGTTGGTCTTTTGTTAAGCAAGTGGGTCTCTGTTTTATTGATGGGTTCTTTAACATACTGATTGATCTTTGGTAACTGTTGAAGTCTTGTGTGGCAGTGAGATGGGTTTTAGGGTAGGTGTTACATCATGTGTAGTAGGAAAGTGAAACTCTATGGAGCAGCAAGATGAGTCTTGGGTGATAGAAAGGTAGACCATGAGGAGCAGCAAGGTTAGTTTTATGTGGCAGAAGGTTGGGTCTTTAGTAGCAGCAAAGTGGCCCTTGAGTAGCATCAAGAAGGATCATAAATAACTCTAAGGTGTTTCTTGTGTAGCAACATTGACAGTACCAGCAAGGTGGGTCTACCGTAGCTTCAAGATGTACCTTAAGAGAAAAGTAAGTTGAATTTTGGTTAGCAACAAGGTTATTCATATATAACAGGAAGGTGGATTTTTGGTAGCATCTGGGTAGATTTTCAGTTGTAGAATGGTGGGTCCTTTTTAGTGCATTAGTAAGTTGAGTTTTGCATAAAAGGAGTGAGGTTCTTATGTTTTAGTGTGGTAGGTATTTTGTAGTTGCAAAGTGGGGCTTAGGTAGCTGTGGGGTTGTTCTTCGGAAATAGTGGGACAGGT
>JAUUDW010003898.1:0-10362 GCA_032361385.1 Panulirus guttatus
TATATATGTGTGTATGTGGGGGGATGGGTCTTTCTTCATCTGTTTCCTGGCGCTACCTCGCTGACGCGGGAAACAGCAATCATGCATAATAAATATAAATAAATAAACATATATTATCATTCACAACACTCCAAACCTTCATTACAGCCTGTACATATATCATGACTGTATATTCAGTAATCAACATTTAAACATTATGGATACTTTTAAGAGGTATACTTGCACAATATAAGTGGTAATAAAACTAAAAACCCAGAATAACCTAAGGTCGTAACAAAGATAAATAATCATTATTAGTTAAAAATCAAAACTAAAAAATACTGTATTGTTAAGTTTCTGGCAACCAGTGCGAATAAAGATTAGAGAGATTATCGTACTACAGATGGGTACCTGGAAAAAAAAAAAATGATTTTAACAAATACCACTGTATGTACTGTGGTACATCTGGCACCTGTATAACAATGGAAGTTATGTTCCTGGAAATCTGTTGCTCTGGTGATCTGTTATTGGACTTAGATATCAAAATCCATGTCATAAGGGAGGTCACATTCCTGACCAAAAATTACTTATAAATAGACTGTTCACAAAAAGCATACCATCACTATATCACATTCTAATATGATAAACTTCACACTACCCAAATCAACTATTGCCATACTGTTGGTAAATCTGGCAATATTTATTTCAATTTACTGAGAATGCTGGATATGAAGATTTGAGGGAGTGTTGGAGTGGGATGGGGGGTGGAGTAATATTTACTTGAAGGAAAGGAGTAGGGGTCTAAGCTTGTATACGATGCTTACTGAATTATCTGATTTAGCAATTGTTTTAAGTGGATAGACTGAAGGAAAAGTGTGTCTTTATCTTTTGAAATAGTTGTCCAATGTCAGCTGTAAGGCCTACCTTTTCCTTTCTTTAAAAAATTTTCTTATAGGTATGTGAAGCATCTGCATGCTTTCTAGTGAACACCAAGGTACATTCATGGTCAGGATCCAAGTCATCAAGGAGGGATACAGCTTTGCATAAACAATCAAACACTTCTGCTAAATCCATGGTTGTGATTGTGGCCATGGAAGGAAATGTACCAGCAATGGTATCTTCCCTCTTGGAGTTTTTCTGCCTTCAACTGCATGAGTTCCTTATCGGTCACGTCCTCAGAATGTGACTCCAGCAACTCGATCAAATTTTGCTCTGCAATTTCTTCAAAGTCGATACTGTTGGCAAGAGAGGCAATTGTCCGTTGGATCTACGGCACTGCTTCTTCCTACCCATAACCTGAGAAACCATGCACACACTTGGGTCATGGCTTAACCTTAACATTATTCACTGATGTGTGTTTAACTTCCTCCCACAACAATGTGATGTTGTTCACATCATCTTTGATGTTGCAATTCTTTCATCATTTCCTGATCAAAGTCCAACCTCCCCATCTGTAACATTAAGGAGTTGCAGATCCTCCTCAGGTAATATGCCTTTAAGATGGAAATCACACCCTGATCCATGTGCTGAAACCAGGAAGTGCTTTTTCTTTACGGGAGAAATCCACCCTCACATTTGGATTCATCTCAGTAAGCTGCTAAGGATGGCTCGCTGAACTGTATAAAATAAGCAATGCTTATTAGACAAGCTGCTTTTAGCACTGTAACTTTTTAAAGCTGCAGAGAAATATCTTGTAACCCGTTAAAAATATTCTGGGTAACCCATGTCTTATTTGAATGCCAGATCACAGGCAGGGCAGACTTCACACAGCCCATTAAAACCCTTGGGTTTTGTGAATGAAACACTAGCAAGGGTTTAAATCTTAAAATTGCCCTTAGCATTCCCTTCTATTGGAAGTGTCACATGGCACCTGGAGTAGATGGCACTACGGCTGAAATATTGAAGTATGGAGGAAAAAGTGTGACAGTGGATGCAACTTATATGTACTTTAGCATGGAAACAGAAGGTTATGCCTTAGGATTGGGTGAAAGCTATTATTGTTCCTTTATTCAAAGGAAAAGGAGCTATGGATGTATGTAACAATTATAGGGGAATAAGTCTGTTAAGAATACCTGGAAAAGTGCATGCAAGAATATCAACTGAGTGATGAAAGTGACTGTATGAAGAATAAGCGAAGAACAAGGGGGCTTTAGGTAAGGTAGGGGATGTGTGGATGAGATTTTTGTAGTAAAGATGACTGTGGAAAAGTATTTGGCGAAAGGTAAGAAGATGTAGGCAGCCTTTATGGATCTGGAGAAAGTGTAAGACAGAGTCCAGTGAAATTCTTTGTGAGATGTGTTAAGGATATATGTTACAGGGGTACAACACTTGGATGGTGTAAAAACCTTTTATAGAGGAGCAAATGCGTGTGTAAGAGCAGATGGAGAGCTGAGCAAAAGTTTTGGAATACATGTATGTAGGTGTAAGGCAGGGATATGTGATGTCACCATGGATTTTTAATACATATATGGATGGAGTGATAAGAGAGATGAAAGCAAAACTAAGGAAAATGGGTGCAGAGATGAAGTGTGGCAGTGAGATATGGTGGCTAGTGACAAGTCTGTTTGCAGGTGATACTGTGCTGTATGAGGAGAGTGAAGAGTTGCATAAGGTTGTGTGTTTTATGATGTGTGTAAATGGAGGAAACTGAAGGTAAATGCAAGTAAAAGTAAAGTAATGGTGTTTGAAAGGAAACGGAGTGAAAATATAGATTTTGAAAAACCATACACAGTGAAAGAAGAAAGTGTACTGAATTGTGCTGTGGGTATGGGGGGAAAAAGATGAAAAAAATGAGGAAATTGAAGTATCTGGGAGCTGTCTTGGGTAAGTGTGGTGATATGGAAGGAGAGATAAGAGAAAGAGCAGTACAGGGTAAAAGATTCATTTGGTCCCTTAATAGGATAATGAAGGGCAGAGGTGTAAGTATGGAAATGAAGACAGGATTAAGGGACAGCATAGTCCTCCCAACCCTGACCTACGCAGCCAAAACATGGACATGTAATGAGGCACAGAGGTCAAGAATCCAGGCTGTGGAAATGAACTATTTGAGAAGAGCATGTAGCATGACTAGATGGAATGAAGAAAGAAATGATAGGGTATATGAGAGATGTGGTAAGGCAAGGAATGCAAAGGGAGTGAATTGTGGGATGGTAGAATGGGTGAAACATAATACTTTGAGGTGGTATGAGCATGTGGAAAGAATGCCAGAATTGGAGTTTAAAAGGAGAGTGTATAGTAGTACAATTAAAGCAGTTAGTGTGAGTGGAAGACCACCTGTGACATGGGCAAATAGGGTGGAGGAATACTGGAGGGAGGGAAACTGAGGAAGAATGCACAGAATGGTGTATGTAAGGGGGGCACGTAAAGACAGGGATAAGTGGAGACTCTTTTGCCATGGCCACCCCTTAATGGGATTTCCCAGAGGGAATGGGTATCAGAGATATAGATAGATAGAAAGCCACAATTTTCTGCCCATTATCAAATCACCTTAGCATCTATAATTTAATCTCAAGTGATGGCTTAACTTAATATACCTGTATAAGCAGCCTCCATGCTGTAGTACTTGTTTAAAATTTTCAAAACATGCTGGAACGGACACACTTACATGATGGATAACCAACCTCAAACAGAATGAAGGCAACCGGCTGTGTTTACAAGCCTTGGACAGTGGGAGGCAAAACTGAAATCATTTTCAACTGTCATTATGAAATACATTAGTAAAAAACTTAAATACCCTCTTAAACTGTTTTACTTGCAAAGGAATAGAATACTAGGTATTTCATAACAAAACATTTTCTTCATGCTTGATCGCCATTTCCTGAGTTAGCGAAGCTGTGCCTAGAGTAGACGAAGAAAGGCTGCATCCGCTCGCATCCATTCTCTAGCTGTCGTATGTAATGTCGAAACCACAGCTTCCTATCCACAACCAGGCCCCACAAACCTTTCCATGGTTTACCCTGGCCACTTCACTTACCCTGGTTCAGTCAATTAACAGCATGTTGACCCAAGTACACCACATCGTTCAAATTCATTCTATCCTACTCATGCCTTTCACCCTTTTGTATGTTCAGGCCCTGATTGCTCAAAATCTCTTCCACTCCAACCATCCAAGCTCAGTTTAGTCTCCCTGCTCTCCTTGTTCCCTCCACTTTTAACACATATATCTTCTTTATCAACCTTTCCTAACTCAATTTCTTCATATATTTCCAAACCATTTCAGCACAAGCTCTACAGTTCTCTCTCTACCACACTCTTTTTATTACCACACCGCTCTCTTACCCTTTCATTCCTTACTCAATCAAACCACCTCACACCGCATATTTATTGCTCTAAACCATTTCATTTCCAACACACCCACCCTCCTCCATACAACCTTACCTAGAGCCCGTGCCTTGCTTTCATATAATATTGTTGGAACTATTATACCTTCAAACATACCCATTTTTGCTCTCCTAGATAACATTCTCTCTTTCTACATCCACAAATTCTTCAGTGCTCCCAGAAACTTTACCCCCCTCACCCACCCTATGACACTTCAGTTTCTATGGTTCCACTCACTTCCATGTCCACTACCAGGTATCTAAAACACTTAACCTCCTCTAAGTTTTTGCCACTCACACTCACATCCCAACTAAGCAAGATCTTGAAAATCCTAACCAATCCATCAACAACACCAAAATCATCCACTCAAGTCTCCATGCCACATTTCATCCTAAGTAAGGTTTTCACCACCTCTTTTCTCTTCACCAAATCACTCTCCATGACTCTCACTTCACAAACAACCAGCAGTGGCCACTCTATCATCAAACACATTCAACTGTCCAAAATATTCACTCCATCTCCCCCTTCCTTCATCCCTACCAGTTACCACTTCCCTTTTTGCACTCTACACCAATGTTCATTTTTGTTCTCTCTTTTTTGCACAATATTGTTACGCAGCCTCCCTCGTCGAGCTCACTTCACCGAGGGTCAAGGCTTGTCAGGATACCCTCTTCACAAGGTCGAAGGGGACTGTAACAATTTTTCCTACCTCATACATTGATTTATGGGTCCGGTGGCACTCAGCAACGATGAACTCAATGGGGAAGGAAGGTGGGCAGGAAAACACAGTAGTCACGTGAACTTTGGTATATTAACGAAAGAGGGCACAATACAGGGCACTTTATGGCAAGGAAGGGGGCAACGTCCACACACCGACACCCACACGAGGGCTTATAAAGGCACTTATAAAGTTCCCGAGGGCTTAGAGAGGCACTACGCAAGTTCACAAGAGCTTCTAGATGCACTTATAGAAGTTCACAAGGGCTGCACAGCACAACTGGACGCGATAGGGCTTGCAAAAAACGCACACGCAAGCCGCACTAGTCGTTTGTTTTCTCTCGTCCTTACCCGGTCTCTGATGTCCCACAATGCCTCGCTTCCAACAAGTGAGTCGCGCCATCCGCGCAGGCGCGCCGCCTAGCCCATACATTTAACACATACATTTCCTCATGCATAACATTATCCTATGTTTGTGTACATGACATTCATGATTAATGGTCTGATATACTAAATAAACTGGTCAGAAACATCATTATGATGCTTTTTGCATTTAATCATTAATATGACCAAAACATGTCATGCTGTGGTCTAGAAAATCAACTAAAACAGAAACTTTTCCCGAACTATTATGATATATCTAGTATGAAACGCATACCTTTTGTCATCAAATCTATATATTTAAGAGTGTACGCAGTTTTCTGAAGCATATCAGATGTATACAAACTTAATGAACAGAAATAAACTGTCGTCAAATATCATAGTAATACAACATTATTATACAAGAAGAGATATCTGGCTTATATTCATAAAGTACCGACTGTCAGCAGAAGTTTATAACTGGTATCATTTGCAGAAAACAAAATGAAAGAATCTTTCAATTTGTTTCGAATTCGCTTGATAAAGTAACATTCATGTAGCATTTTCCATTTGAACAGTTTAATTCAAGTGTGAATTCAGTGATCTTGAATGTTAATGTTCGTCAGATTACCAAGCCAAAATAAGCCAAACAGTCAGATAAACCTGAAAATATGTGGAAGTCAGTGTTTCTGTAAAATGTATCTACATACTATGTACATGTATCCAGTACTAGTCTTCATCATTACTGTCACTTTCATCACTGCTCGGATCTCTGCCAAACGACGTGTCTAACTGCATTTGTCTGGTGTACCAGTAAATTTACAGCATATGTAGCAAGCTATCACTTTCTTTACACATGAACATTTGTTATTACAGTCTTTGGTGCAATGACAAGCAATGGATCTTGCCATTTCTTGTGGCCATGCTGGCTCAGTATCTACCCTAGGAACAAAGGTGTCATTTTTAGGAATCCAGCCATAGTCCTCAAATAACACGTAAATGTGGCTTTGCAATATGTGCAGACTTATCAGTTATGGATGCCAGTGCTGCATGTTGCAAATGGCGAACAAATGCACCTTTAGTTGAAGGCAAATTTTCAATAATGTTAATCTGTTGGTGAGGAACTTGTAAGCTCTAACCATAGCAAGACTTTGGTCTGTACCTGTACTTTTGGAGTACACAAAGATCAAAAGTTGCCTTGTCTGATCATTGACACGGCCACTAATTTCATACAGTGATGGATTTTCGGTGAATTCCTCAAGGGCAGGAAGCTTAAAGGTCTTGCTTCCAGAAAACCACACCTTGCTGATAAAGTAAAGGTAACTCGTTGTGTCCCTGTCACTTAGACTGTGAATAAAGATAGGTCTAGCACAGCAGCAATCCTGTGAACAGGTAGGTAAGTTACTCTGTCTGTTCTTATCCTTATTTCTAATACATTTTTCAACACAACAGATGCATAACAGATAAAGAGAACAATAACATCAGTGTCACTGGTATGAACAATAAGCCTTTCAACATTGTTGAACATTGTAGATGGGAAGGAGGATTAGAATTGTGTCTTCCTCCTCATGGGTAGACTCGAAGTTCAGCTAGTGGTGTTACTGTGCCTTCAGTTATCTGAATGGATTCGGTCTCCTCCTGGAAGCCACCATCTAAATGGAGGCGAATACTTCCCAGTGACGGATCCTATGTTTTATCCAAGCACCATGACTCACAGAGGATGTGCAAAAGTGCAGATTTATAGGCAGATACAGCAAAAAATTCTAATGAATCAGGTGCTCTGATTTGTTGCTGAATTTCATAAACCTTGGATGGCAATGAATTTGATTACCTCTTCTGACGTTCTCCATTCTTCAAGCTTAAAGATCTGTATCTGTTACAGCAGAAATGGATAACGTCCTTGGAGGCACATCAGTAAGCAGTAATTACTTGTATCGTTTTGCTTATCTCCCCAAATGTTTCTTCTTTATGAAAAGACTAGTGGCGAGTGGCAAACACTGCGTTCACAAGGACTACTGCTTTATACTGGGTTTCAGGTAGTGTGGACATTGAAGTAACACCTGTTTCTTCCTGGATTGCTTTGACAAGATTTGCTTTATTGCCTGTTCTCAAGTGACCATTCTCAGCGGAGATCGATTGTAGAAATTTCCTACATTCATGGTTACCAATGTAACAGATAATGTCAACTTTCCCACCAATTACAGCAATCTGAATCATGCGAAGTAAGGCAACACATTCATCACTTTTACATTATTTGTCGACTTACTGCCAGACTTTGCCATTTTCTTGTTGTGGGTAGCAAATGTTTGCAACTTTCTTTTCAAGTGATACTGCTATTGCTTCCATACCTATCTGTTTTTATATTCAGCAGCTGCTCTTGTACAACAGCATTAGCATGCTGATCAGTGAAAATTTTGATCAGGTCTGAGATGGTGAAAAGGGGATTGTCTCTATAGCAGCAAATATATTGTTTACAGCATCAGAATCCTGTCCAACTCGAGTTTCTCCCTCGTGGTGTACCGCTTCAGTTTCTGTTTCAAGATGTAACATGCTCTTCAATTTTGAGGAGACAGCAGCTGTAATTGGCTTGGTGTAAACCAACTTAGTGTGGGCATCAGGTTTCATGGTAATACCATCCAGACCGCTTGCTTCCTTTGCATCAGCATTATAAGTTTGTTCTAAGAGAATATCTGGAGAAACTCCATTATGGTATCCCTCAGCTCTTCTTCCAACATAAATGCATGATGGACATCAGGTGCTTGGATTGGAAGTTGTTTCATTTCATTCAAATAAAGGGTAATGACTGCTGACCATATATGTAGTGTCCTGCTGCAGTGTCATCCCTGTTGTTCATCGCAGGACAAAGGGAAACACACCTGAAAACCAATATTCTAAGACTGCACAAGATCATATAGCAATATATTTGACCAAAATAATCTAAATTATCTACTGAAACTCATTAACTACTTCTTCAGAATATCTGAAATAAAAAATAAGACTAAATTTAGGCATACATTTAATGGGATATGTAAAGACCAATTAGGTACATGTGGCCATAATCATTTTTTACGTCTTGGAGAAATAAGAGGGTGGCATTGTTAATCATGTCATTATCTTTTTCCAGCAGCAGATTTTCAAGGTTGTTCATCTTACTCTTATTTCAGATGTTCCACAAATAATGTTCAATATCACATCCTTTTGCAGCATCCCATGTCACGTTTGCCAAAAAAGGGGGGATTTGGATCCCTGGCTAAAATATGAATTCATTGCGGCAGAGCTGGACCAAGGGTCAAGTTTCTCCTACTGTGAGGGAATAAGATTGCTTTTGGTGTCTACGAGTGTAGAACCCTCTCTATACTGTATAAATAGGTAATTATAGCAATAATAGAAGGTATTTTCGTTCGCAAGAGAACTTACCGTTTTTCGTGCCACTAATCTGACTTAGCTTTGGAAGCTCTTCCAGCTCTGTAGAATTTGATTCCCAACTCTAGTTTTCAAATAACATGTCAAGGAACAGTCAATGAGCCAACTTAATCCAACTCGACCCTTTCATATCATCCCGCCTCAGGTATTTCGTCATAGGGCATCAAAAAAAATAATCTATAATCCTTTTCGCCAATCAGAGAAAAGATTGCGAAAATGTCGCGTTGCTATTGGTCGCCGCAACATATACGTCACACGAAGGGTGGGTGCTGAGACTCGCCGGAGGACAAGACGGGAGAAGAGCTACGCAAGACCTGAGGCTGCCAGCTGATCCGCCTCGTGATACTGCCAGTCATGATGGAATTCTACAAGAATTTGTCAGGTAATTGTGTTACAAAATAAGGTTATTGTGTTCATGTTTGAGAAATACGAGTATTGCTTAATATCATCCAAGGGATGTAACAAATACACTGACATTACGGTGTGCATGCGAGCATTCTGACTAGCCAGTATGCTTATGCTGAAAATAGTTATTTTTCTATCTTATTATAAGTGTACAGCTGATTACATTTTGGCTGAATCTCTTTCAGATCAACAAGACCACTTATTTAGTGTACAGCAGATCGTATAAGGTGAAATATAATCAATTTACAGCACCAGTGGCAGTATTGATTAATATTAACCATCGAAGTATTTGGCAGCTTTATTGTACACATAGTATTCTTAGTCAATTAGGGATATGATGTATTTATTGTTCACACATAATCCTAAATTTCTACCTAACAGAGATTGTTCCTCCTATATCTAATTAAATTACTCTAAGAGCAAATACCAATATAGCAGTTTTCCCAAAGAAATTAATCAGTAGTCAGAAGCTATTTAGGACGTCTGTTTTAGCCAAAAGATTAATATCGAAAAATTTATTTTGCCATTAAAAAGTTTCTAATCATATATCTATCAATATTTAATTCACCTGGGATGGACTAGGGAAAAATAATTTTGCAAGTTAACAATGCATCAAAAACAGCCACTGATGATGATTGATTTTGCTCTACAATGCTAGTGTAGTGTTTAGAGAATACAGTGAGTCGTGGAACATGATTTAGAGCATTATAGTGTTTTTGTAGTGGTAGATAAGTTAATAGTGGTGGGGGTTATGAATGTCAAGGAAAATGTGGGGTTAAGTACTAAAAACGTGTGTGAAACACTTATACACGATCAATAGAACCCATCAAAACCTCACCAAGCCTTCCTAGCAGTCAAAATTTATCTTATCTCTAAATGTACCAGTCACACCCATGACTGAGCATCCTGTTGTCAATAAACAGGCAACTGACCAGGCACCAGGTATGCCAGCATCCAACCTCTTACAACCATCCAGTATCCCTAAACTCTAAATACCACCAAAAATCACCGAAATACGATAGGATTGCAGTAAATTGGCACGATACACCTGTAATATTGTAGAAGACCCAGTATATCAATGAAAGTTATGTTTTTTTATGTTAGCTGAGATGGCACAGGCAGCTGAGGCCCTAACCAAGGCCATCCCATTAACGCTAT
>JAUUDW010003919.1:356-10362 GCA_032361385.1 Panulirus guttatus
GAGAGAGAGAGAGAGAGAGAGAGAGAGAGAGAGAGAGAGCAGCAACATTGCGGCGTCCCCTAAGGGACGGTGGAGGAGGTGATTCCGGGAGAAGTAATGAGACGGGAGGCTTTTCATTAATTAAAGTTAATAGAGTGTTGGGGGAAAAACCACCTCAGATGCGTGACCAATTCTCCATTACAGGACGAATATAAAACCTTGTATGAAATAGCTGCTCATGAGAGAAATGATTACCCTGCCTATACAATATCCTCAGCTATTGGGAAGCAGACTTGGTGATGTTGATCATGTGGGGCTTTCAGGATGGAACGGGATAACTGGTTATGCCCAACAAGTCAATGTGAATTACAGCTGTTGAACTGTAGTGTTTTGAAATTGAACAGAGGAAAACGAACAGCTCTTAGATACAGATGTAAGGAGAAATTTGCATTTTAGCACCGCCAAAGAATGGACACAAAGACAAGGAATGTACAGCCACCTGAGCAAAGGCTGGGGTACGTGACAAACGGCGCGGTGCTAGCTCACTGCCTCGCCACCGCCTGACGGCAGGTACCTAACACCTATTACCAGCTGCCATAAAACTACAACTCTTATGAAACTACTTCTTGACATCTTTTCTAACAAACTTCTTTTTTCATATCTCATGCCATGGCCTCTGGTTGTCCTATCCCTGCATCCATCGAAGAACTGTTCTCTACTGAAGTCCTCAAACTAGTTCTGAAACTAAGAGGTTGTGGTCAGGTCAACCCCTCACTCTTCCCTCTACCATGGGGGACAAAATCTAAGGCCTCTGTCCCTTCCCTGTAACTCAGCTCCCTTCATCCTGGTGCTCTTTTTTTTGTGCTTCTTGAAGTGTAGTGAACCAAACCAGTGAAGCACATCCTAAAGCAAACCAGTGAGGCACATCTATGAGTGCAGTGAACCAAACCAGTGAAGCAGAACCTCGTTAGGTCTTTTGTTGGACATGAATCGCTTCCTGCGTGTGTGTGTGTGTGTGTGTGTGTGTGTTCCCAAGCCTGTTTCTGTGTGCTCGTGGCCCGACTTTTCCCATGGTGACGCCGGCTTGATCCCTCGTTACGCACAGCACTGCTGACAACCAATTAGCGAGGCCTGAGTAAACGCCGCGCTCACCGTCTCCTCAATCGTCAGATACCATCATAAATGGATGGAGCAGCCAGAACGCACCGTGAACGCCTCAGCCATCCCACGAACCTTGAACGCCTCGCCCTCCAACGGACCCTGAACGCTTAGCCCCCCCTGACGGACCATGAATGCCTCGCCTTCCAACGAACCCTGAACGCTTAGCCCTCCAACGAACCTGAACGCCTCGCCCTCCCACGGACCCTGAACGCCTCACCCTCCAACGAACCTGAACGCCTCGCCCTCCAACGAACCCTGAAAGCCTCGCCCTCCAACGAACCTGAACGTCACCTCCTATCCTCCCTCCTGAACGTGCGCATCAACCGAACGTCTCAAGGTCATGCATGCCGGCTGACCCCACCGGGTGGTGGGGAGGGGGAATAGATGGGAGTGTCCCGGGACAACTGCTGGCCGGGAGGAGAAGGGGAGTAGAGAGGAAAATGGAGGAGAGGAGGCGGCCATCCCCACGGCTCGTCGTGGTAAAGTCACAAGTAAGAAGGGGAAGATAAGAGTAGGTTAGGGAAGGAGAGGGAGTCGCCCTCTATGGTCAAGATGGAGCCACAGGTCAAAAGGCATATTAGGTGGAGATTTGGGGAATATATGGCAAGACGAGGTCATCCTTTAAGGTCACGGAGGTGGGAGGGTGGGGAGGTTAAATGTTCCAAGTCATTAGATGGGGAGATAAAGTGGAGAAGGGATGGAAGAGGGGAGACGAGTGGGGAAAATAAAGAAGAGAAGAAGAGAGAACTTCAGCAAAAGAAAGCTGGAGGGAAGACACTGCTCAAGGAGCTCTTGCGAGGACCTACGACGAGATTCTGACCTGTAGCAGGGCTAGCGCGTAGCGCTCACCGCAAGAAGATGTAGAGTTACAAAGAACGAGTTATGTGAGTTACGTGTTGCCATGTGGTGTTATGTGTAAGATGGAGAGACTGTATGTTTGGAAACTGAATGACATCAGCCCAAGTGTGGGTGAGGCAGAAAGATAAAATAGGCTACCTGGGCGAAAGGAGTGACATCTGAAAGCCGATGATGTGCTGGCTCACTGCGCAGCCGTCACTGACCCCTCGCGACACCCAGGTGGGTTGTAACCGGTAATATAACGTCAAGGAGATAAACTGCCCCTCCGTAGTTCTACCAGTAAGTTAAACTGCACCAACACCTTCCTGTCAACAGGCTAAACTGCCCCAACACTTTACTGTCAACAGACTAAACTGCGCCAACACCATCCTATTAACAGGCTAAACTGCCCAAAAATCTCTCTATCAACAGGCTAAACTGCCCCTAACACCTTCCTATCAACAGGCTAAACTGCCCCAAAACCTCCCTATCAACAGGCTAAACTGCCAACAAAAAGTGATACATACAACTCATCTCCTTTGTAACGTCCTACAAAAAAAAAGTTTCTGCGCAACAGCAATTTACAGATTAGAATCAGAGACGAGGAACCAAGCGAAAGACAAATGTACAACTTAATCTGTTGGCTCTAGTGATTGCCATCTTCAGCCTAAAGAGTAGCAATTATACAAATGGGAGTCATGGTGGATCATTATGTAATGTCGGGTACTACTTACCCAGGAGGAGCCACCACCAGTAGTGCTACTACCCCCTCCCTCACACAGGGTACAGTTAGACTCGCCGTGGGTTACCGAGCTGTGAGGTGTACACCACACCATCTCCACGCCCGATAGCCCTCACGGTTCCATATCTCGGATACATACGAAATACACAATACAGCATGACTATATGCATGAGCAGTGAGGAAGGGAGATCGAAAGGGAGAGGGGCATGAGAGAGAGAGGAGGAGTGAGGTAGGTGAGAGGAGGAGTGGTAGTAGTGGTGGTGGATAGAGCGTCGCAGCAGCGACTGGTGGTGGCGCTCGTCCTTCAGTAGGTGACCTACCTGCAGGCGGCCACACCTGTGCCCTGACTCCTTCCTTCCGCCCTCCATCCCTCCCTCCCATCTACCCTCTCCCCCTCTCCCCTCCTACGACTCAATCACACTCAGTCTCCTAAATCATGATACATGTATACGTACACACGTCACTCAAACACTTTAAGTAAGGGAGGTTAGTACCTCCCACAGGTGGCCGGTGTCTACTTACAAGCCTGTGTCAGGCAGTCATATACTCTCTCTCTCTCTCTCTCTCTCTCTCTCTCTCGAGCACCACGCACTAGCCTTGCCTTCTGGCAAACCCCCTCCTCCTCCTCCTCCTCTGTACTCCAGCAACAAGTGGAGGTCCATCACACACACAAACAGGGCCGGGCGCTAGAACACTTTGTGGTGGCCACCACCAGTGAGTTGTTCACCACCTGACCCGTCTAGCGGCTAGCCATGGTGCACAATGTCGTGGACGGCCGGCCGGTAGGCAGGGTGTCCCATGCTCACCACCCATGCCTATAACACGGACGGCAGGGTAACCCCTACGACTTTATCCTTTTCAGTTCACGAAGGAGAGAAAATCCCACGATCACCCCTGCCGGTACACGGAAGGACCCCATCCAAAAGGGAGAGAGGTACAGTGATGGCTTCCCACACAGCCCATGGCTGGCCCATGGCACGGGAAGTAAGGCCCCCTGGCCCATACTAGACTCAACATCTTTTCCTTACGGCACACCATCCACTTCCTTCTTCTCAAACCCTTACAATTCTTCACAACACCATTCCATGGCCCGACTTCGACGAGAACGTATATACAGGACTTTTAACTTGTTATAACAAAACCCCTCAGTATCCGCTGGTTCATTTGTGAGTCAAACGCTCACTGGGGGGGAAATCACACACCAGCATCGTTTAAACTGGTTGATTTACGGCTTGACAGCCACCCTGTCAGATTGGGGTTGACGAGCCACAGGTTGTGTGGATGAGGGCGACGGTGACGAGCCTGACTCGTTGTTACCGTTCCGGTCACCCTCGTCACTTCTGCGGGTAGCGTGCAGTGTGTTCCTCGTCGTGACAGTGGTCTTTGGTGGTGACTGTGGTCGTGGTGCCCCTTGCGAACTCATGTCAGTCCAAACAAACTTTACCGGGGTCTGTTTACGTTCCTCTGGGGCTATCATGTGACCTGCTTCCCAAACTTCAAACTCAGCAACGCTGCTTCACCGTCGAGTTTTTTTTATCTCTCATTTTCTCTGGTACAGGAAGACTATCATTTGTCTCCCAGAATCTGAGGAAACGTTAAGTGGACCCACCCACTGGTTCTCGGCAGTGGGTGGCGCCAGATGGTGGGGCTGGGCGCAACAGGTGGACCCACTCTCTCCCTCTCTCTCTCAAACCAAGTGGGCAGATAATGCACGATGAACCACAGCCCTGAACCTACCATGGACACCACCTTGGGAGGGAGGGAAACCTTTAAATAAAGATCGTGAAAGACAGAAGGAAGTTTACACAGAGGGACACACTCGACACACGGAGTCCAGGACTCCACCTGGTGACGGGTGAGGAAGGTAACAGACAATACATAGAGACCTTACGAAGTACAGGCTCTGCTGCTGCTGCTGCTGCTGCATACGACTGGAGACTGATAAACTACATTCCTGTCTTCAATAAGGTGGTAACAAAGATACACATATACGATGGAAAGACTTATAAATACGTCCGCATCACGTAAGTATCTGTGTACTTCATAAATAATCATGCTATGTGGAACGTATAACCAAACCAACCCAGCTCTCAGCCTATCTCTGAACGGATCATCGAGGTGACCAGTAAAGTTGGGCATTTGTTTCTGTTACGATGACAGATGACAGTATGGTGGACTGGGCCTTGCAGATATATTTACCGACATGTTAAGTAATGCTAATATACGAGAAAGAATGGTAAAATATCTGGCAAGCAGAAGGCACCTGAATATTACCATGAAAAACTTGACTCAAAAGCACAATACAACAGCCAAAACGGAGGGCAACACTCACCTCTCGGGGAGCCAGGTCCAGATCACATCTCCCACATACCTGCGGGAGATAAAGCGAATCATTAACTCCTCACAAAAGGTGTTACACTTTTATTTTCCCTTACCACCAGCCCCACCTATAATTAGGCCAAGTCTCCGAGCTGCCAGGCGCAGGAACAAACCTGTAAGAATGTCACGTTTTTCAAATTCCAATTACTGCCTTACGTTGCCAACCTCCAACTAACCTGCATCTGTTACTTAATGGGCTGTATGTGTTTACGTGTGTGTGTGGGGAGAGGGGGACACCTCTCCTAGGTCATTAACATGAAACATAGTACCAATCACGTGGGCAATACAGAGGAATGCGTCTTACATAACCCGAAAGGCATGTGCGAGGGGACTATGGCACTGCCATTAACCGTCCGTCCGTATTACGGTTCCAAGAGACGTGTGGGTTACATCAGCCTCTGGACTAGGCTACACCCGTCAACAGATTCAGACCAAATTTTTGTTGTGTCTTTAAAATATCAGTAATGTCAAAACTAACTTTTCATCATTTTCTTTTGACTTGTTCATATCCAACAGGCATATTTTCCAATTTTTTTTTTATTAAGATGAATTCGAAGTCCATGTTTTCAACGGGGTCGACGTATAGCCTACGTCAGTCGAAGCACATCGAGTTTCTTGCTTACATTCTTGGTCTTGATAACTCGGCAGCTTAGTTATGAGATACTAAATCTATCGAGAGAAGATGTAACCAACTCAATTAGTCATGAGGATATCACAGTCAATGTAAATTTCAAATAGAATCTGGGTCTTTCAGAAATTCCAATTTCTTTTTTCTTGCATCAGTGTTGGTAAACTTCACACTAAATATTTTACGTGTTTGTTACGAGCCGACGGATTATTCACGAAAATAAGAAATGTAAGCCATTATATAGACAACTGTGTTCTGCTGCTGTTAGAATTACTTAATATTCACAGAGACAATTACCTTACCCTCCATATCAACCGAAATCTCATATATCAGACAAGGGTCGAATTAACCGTCTCAGCCAGTCCTCCCTTGGCCAATTTTTCAGAACCGCCCCAACACCACACCCCTGCCTGTGTGGAACCAGACAGATCAAATGCTAGGTTTAAATCCCGAAACTTTACTAGCGTTGCAGACAATAAGTTTTTTCCTCCAACATATTTATGCATGATATGTCCATGTTCATTGCTATGAGAATTTCTCGCCCAACCTTTGAGCTGCCATTCTAGGCTATGGTCTATCTGGTCTACACGGATATCAGGCATCCGTTACAGATAAAACTCATCATAGACGCCAGGCCTTAAATGACTTACAAATATCCCTAAAGAGACAGATAGTAACAAATACATGAGAAGGTAAAGAGATACATAGCTTAACCGAGTCGATAAAGAAAACGGACACCATAACAGCCTTCCCCTGAGTTGCCAGCGGCCATATAGTAAATGTGCTATACCTTAATGCTGAGGATACATAAGCAGATAGTTCTTGTGAGGAGACACAGAAGTTATTTATATGGAAGAGGGAAAGGGAGGTAACCACAGCGGCGTAGGGCAAGTGAGTCAAGTACTGAGATCGGGTTGGGAGAGTTGGTTACATGGAATTGATCTGAACATATAGACCGTTGAAGTTAGCATGTGATTACTTGTGTTTCCGTGGAGAAAGTCTTACACTCGTGTTGCCCCGTCTCTTAACCTTGTAAATATATGTGCCATTTCTTTTCACCTATGCGTGTACAGACACATACCCTAGCGTAAGCCAGGTACCAATCTACTGACCAGCCCCAAATGAGGATGAACTGCTGGGATATGTTGTGGGCCGACTGCTGCATCCAGTATTCGAACCCAAGCAGACCCGAGCTCGGGTAGGCCCGTGCTGACTCATGGTCAGAAACTGTAACCAATACACCACAAAGGCCCGTGTGTGTGTGTGTGTGTGTGTGTGTGAGTGTGTGTGTCTTAACATCGTCTGAGTCTACCTTCATCTCTTATTCCCATCTTCAATGCAAATACGACCGTAAACCACTGGATAAATTCACATCTTTATTCTCAAACAAATCTGGACTGCTTGACATCAACAGTCTTCAGAATGCCAACCACCACCCCATGGCACGCGATGCGCGGACTCTCCTCACTTGAATATTCATCAGTGAACAGGAATGTGAGCTTCATGGGTACCAGCAATCACTGAACAAGGACTGTGAGCACCGACAGTGAACATGCATGTACGGAACATGAGAGCGGCCATCAAAGGGTTTATGATAATGACTGCTGACTGCCTGCCCTGGAGGATGACCTGGTCCTACTGAATACCCTAATGGATGACCTGGTCTTACTGCCTGCCCTGCAGGATGACCTGGTCTCACTGCCTACCCTGGAGGAAGACCTGGTCTCAATGCTTGCCCTGGAGGATGACCGAGTCACAGTGCCTGCCCTGGAGGATGACCTGGTCTCACTGTCTGCCCTGGAGGGTGACCTGGTCCCACTGCCTGCCCTGGAGGAAGACCTGATCTCACTGCCTACCCTGGAGCATGACCTAGTCACAGTGCCTGCCCTGGAGGATGACCTGGTCTCACTGTCTACCCTGGAGGATGACCTGGTCCCATTGCCTGTCCTGGAGGATGACCTGGTCTCATTGTCTGCCCTGGAGGATGACCTGGTCCCACTGCCTGCCCTGGAGGATGACCTGGTCTCATTGTCTGTCGTAGAGGAAGACCTGGTCCCACTGCCTGCCCTGAAGGATGACCTGGTCTCACTGCTTGCCCTGGAGGAAGACTTGGTCTCAACTACGGCAATGTACTGCCCACTCGTTATGTAAACAACCCAAAGAAGTGGCGCATACACAAGGGTGACCGTAAGATACATACCAAATAGGTTTGCGAAACATAGGTGTGTATGAGGACTCAAGGAGAGACAAGATATGACGGGTTCAAATGAGACATTATACAGTTAACTCACAGAGGTAGATAGATGGGTCAGTCCAACACGCACACACACACAGACACACGTATAAACGCATCGCGTTTGGGCACCTTAATGAAGCACAGGTTCATTTTATAAAATTGGGCACGGAACCTGATCAGAGCCATAAACTGTGATGCTACACGTTTGGTTCAAGCGGGAGGGGTTCGCGCCACGACCCCAGGAGGGAGAGTGAGGGAGCGAGGGAGGGGAGGCTGGTATCTGTAATTAAGTCTCTGGTCCTGTGCTCGTCCGTCTGTTATGTTTATCTTGGCTTCCTTTGCCGGCCATCTTAAGGGTCCGGCCCTACTGGGCAAGACCTTTAAAGAAAAGACATTGTTTAAAGCACTCTGATAATATGGAGACACACAGACACACACACACACAAACACAAAAAAATGCCTCAAATAATTGCTCGGGCCATGTTAAGCACGAGCATGTCTCCAGAGTAAGGCAGGAGTGGGGTAGCATTTGCATAGGTAATTGTAAGCCTTTAGGTTCATGTCGCGGTGTATGTAACGGCCTGAGCTGACTCTTGCTCGCCCTCAACGACGCTGTGGTGCCCGCTCCAGACCAATACGACGACTCGGGCTGGCAAGAAGAGCACCTCCTCTGTTCTGCTGCACTCCCGGGGCAACGCGGTTAATTCGCTGGCCCGTAATAAACCTGCCTTGCGATGTGTTTATTTCTCAGGGCTGCGTGTGTGTGTGTGTGTGAAGGAGCAGAGGAGAGATGCACTTAAGCTAGGGTGTAGTACTCACACACACACACACACACACACACACACGAAGCCCAGTATACTGCCAAAGCGGTGGTAGCAACACTCTATTAACCAGAGCTGTGCCTCAAGGTCGTCCAGAGCCTGTCACTGTTGACCAGAGCTGTGCCTCAAGGTCGTTCAGAGCCCGACAGGCAGGCAAGCAGGTGGGTGGGTGACGGGTCGTGTCATACTCTCCCCCCACACATTACCCTCACATGTATGGCCGTCAGCCTCCTGGCTTTACCTCACCATCAGTTCAAGCAACCATCAGACATAAGTAAACTCAGGGCTCCGCCGACCTCACGCTCCGGCCAAGGAACGGGACGGGGACGCTAGTGAGAAAGAGCTGTTCCTGTTGGACGCGATAATGATGTATCAATTATAATCTTGTCGTTAAGCCATTTCATGTTTATGATCATTGACCAATATCAGGAGGCCATCTCACGTTAATCAGTACCACAATTACCCACTACTACTACCACTACTACTACTGCTGCTACTGCTACTACTACTGCTGCTGCTGCTGCTACTACTTACTACTACTACCACTACTACTCCTACTACTACTGCTACTACTACTGCTACTACTACTTTCATCTGATTAACAAGATATTTTTTCCTAATTTCGTTTTTAATGTCATCTTTCAAATAATGTATTGACAATTCATGGAATAATCTCTTCGTTTTCAAGACTCGAGACACACATTGTTCGACTTGCTCTGAGAACAATGCCTTTAATACCCCATTTGCACTCCGTGCGAGTCACTATAATCTACCCCTTAAGGGTTGGGTATCTTGTCTTTGAGACAGACGGCGCGACCCCTTAGCACGACGAAACAGCCATTAAAAGACCAACGTTACGACCATTGGGTACGATGGCCTAGCCTTTCACTTGACACTTAAGGGTCACGTCATAGAACAGGCTATCATAATAAGGGTCGGATCGTTGCGATCAAGACGTTAAAAGTACGATTTAATCAAGACGTTTACGAGAACACAATAATAAAGTAATACAAAACGCCTACTCTGGATGTAACGCGTTGCAGGGGTCCCTCCGCCCTACTGTGTATAAAACCTGTCAAACACTGGGAGGCAGGACCCTTCTGCACCAACCCTTCCATGCACTACCAGCCTATGTTAAACCTCACATGTCTCTGTCTACTTGAAAAGTTGCCTGAATTAAAATGCTATGCGACTGCTTGCTTCCAATGAGATTTACCTTTACC
>JAUUDW010003930.1:0-10362 GCA_032361385.1 Panulirus guttatus
CTATTTCAAGCATCTCTTGCAGCAGCTAGGGAACGAATGACTGAACTCAGACAGAATGATTGGGAACAGTTTGTCAGCGGACTAAATCATCACACTCCCTTAAGCCAAACCTAGAATGGTATTAACAGAATCATTGGAAAGAAAAATAAACAAGTATCTCATCCCAATCCGCTGCATAAGGCTAACGAATTGATCACGAAAAAGGCTCATAATTCTAGTTATAACATGCTGCCACCTGGGACTAAGGATGTTTTGTACAACAAATCCAGAGAGAGAGAGAAGATCTTACCCAATTATATGCTAAACAAGCAACATGACGAATGTGATGTGCAATTCACTGAGTTTGAACTTGTTGGAGATCTAGCCAGGGGCAGGAGCATTGCCCATGGGGAGGATAGTATCACGTACGACATCATTAGACTTCTAAGATGTGTACCTGTTAATCCACTATTAAAGCTGTATGATATGAGTTATGCAACGGGTCATTTACCCTCCTCATGGACCAACAGACTAATTGTACCAGTACCTAAACACAATCAACCTGGTGATATGTGTAATCACTGTACCTAAGACACTAAGCTGTTAGAGGATAGATATATCCTCTAACAGCTTAGTTATTATTCAAATTGAATCCTTTATAGGAACTGCTTTGTATTCTCTGGTAACCTGCAAATTTATTGGGACCAAATGTGGCTACTCTCTTGGTTAGAATACCTGCCCATTACTACTAAAATATTTTCTTGCAAACCATTCTGGGCTTAATATCTCGTCAAGACAAGACTATATGGTCTTGTCTTGACTAATATGGGGATTTAATTAAGACTCATGCACAATGAAAACATGATTAATCCTCTCAAGGAGAGTGGGTGCATTGCTGAATTTAGTTACATCTCAGACTGGAGGAGCCACACCTCAGACTGATGAGAAGGGCTTAAATTATATGTGAATACATTTGAAGTTGTTGCTAAAATCATGAAGGGAGTAAGAAATGTTCAGTATTGCAACAGCCTACAAAGAGACCTAGCTTTGATTTCATATATGGTCGATGAAATTCAGCCTAGCAAAGTGATTTGTGACTGAGGTGGAATACAGTGAAATGAGACCAATTTAGAATTATCTTCTTACATAAAACAAGTTATTGAAATCTGTGTGTGAAAGAAACTTGAGCTCTGACACTTTATTCAATCTCTCCACATAAGAATATCTTTAAAACATGTAAGTTATTTATCTATTGTAGAAAAAAAATTGCATGTAGGTACATGGATAACAGACTGCTAAGAAAAATATATAGAGCTTATATTAGACCCAGATTTAAGCATGCAACATTAGTTGAGGAGACTTATAGATATACTTACCAGTAGTGGGGAAGAATAGTTGCAATATATTTAAAGTAGCTTAGATAAAGAGGAAGGATAACAATAGTGGTGTTACCAGCAGTGGAAGAAAAAAGAAAGAGGGAAAACATGATTTTAGATTTCAAGCTTCTGAATCAGTTTAACAGTTGTGGATTAAATAGATAACTAAAACAAATTAAGTAAGCAGACAGTGAAGATTTGATTCTTTAGTAATGGAGCATTAATTGAATGGAAAGAGTACAAAGATAGGAAGGCAGTGAATAAACAAAGTGTTAAGAAGTTGAGAAGCTGTATTATGGTAAGAATAGATAAAAAGGTGGGGCTCAGTTGTTAAAACTGCCAGTCCTTAATTCATAAGTTGATATTTATAGAACACACTTACAGAAAAAAAAGGTGTCATATCTTAACCTTCATATAAACTACAGGAGAGAAACAACAGTTTAGCATTAGGTCGACTATACCCACACAATGTCTCATTATTCTGAAGAAAAAAAGACTTTAGTAATGAACTTGGTTGATAAAACAAATAAGTACCCTTTTGCTGGTAATGAAAGCATGTAACCACTTAAAAGTTTAAAGTCAGACTCTAGATCTTAATTCAGCAAGCTGTGACATAAATTCAGTACTGGAGAAGGAGGATAAACGATGTACTTTTCCTTTTTTTACGATGGAGGCCCCAGTGACAGACAAAAGTCCACATCAAATATAAAGAGGTTAATGAAAAGGAGAAAGAAGAGATGAGAATAAGAATGTACAAATTTTGGAGGAAGTGAAAAACCTGTCCTTAAAAATATATGGTTTCGTAAGTATTTGGGTAGACATGAGTTGAAAGGAAAGAAACAGACACCAAAATGGCCCACCCTTGAGTTGCCAACTGCCACAAAGTAATCTTATGACACAGTAGCTTGCTAAATGTTACTTGGTCTAGCAAATGGTGGGGGCACAGATGCAGCCAGTTCTTAGAGCAAAAACAGATTAATGTGAAACTCTAAGAGAGAGAAAGGGAGCCAGCATTGCACCATAGGACTGTATTTTTAGCTTGTTAAGGCTGATCACTAATGTATATGAACAGATGTTCCATTGTGTAATTATTAGGTGTAGAAATATAATTCATATGTTTTCAGTAAGCAAACAATTGTGAAAATAAATATTTTTCACATATTTCAGATTTCTTCCTCCATTGGCTAAGCAAGCATTGGATGCTACCTTGGAAAATGAAGGGATTACAAAACCCGACTGCTTTGAAAACAAGAAGCTTGTTTGTGAAGTTAATGATGGTGTGCTCAGGATTGGCAATACCTGTGCTCAGGTCTTTGTACCAGACACCAATACTAAAGTTCCTAACACACTCTTTTTTGATATACATCAAGTAAGTGTCCTCATGTCACATAATTTTAAAGTATAAATCTAATAAGAAAAGGTGGAGGTATATTAGTATCAGAATTGTTAGCAACATCATGCAGATAGAGTCTGTGCAGTATCTTAATTTTAGTGTTGCTTGATATTATCATTTGAATATATGTTTAAGGAGAATTTTATTCACAATGCAGTGTGAACCTCCCTAGTCCAGCAAACTTGAAACCAGAGCTCTTCCAGATTACTTTAAGGGTGATGCCATACAAGCTACACAGAAAGAGCTATCTTGCATATAATAAAGGTAATAGAAAAATATGAAAGAAATAATAAGTACAAATGCTTACCAATACTCACTTACCCATCTCCTTCAGAAACTCATCTTATCTATCTATCTGTCTATCTGTATCCCTGATGCCTGTTCCCTCATGGAACACCAGTGCAGCTTTTTTTATCCTTTAGTGCCTTACCCTTAACAGGCCACTGGCAGAGAGCAACTCTAACGCAGTGTTTGCAGAGGCTCCTACCTAATGATCTTGCCTAATGTTCCTACCTACTACCCCTGCCTAATGTTTCTACCCAGTGCTCCATCCCAAATGTTCTTACCTACTTCTTCTATATATTGCTCCTAACATTGTGCCAAGAGGCAGGGTTAGCGCATAGGGCTCACCTCAGGAAAATCTAGTTATGAAGAATGAGCTGTGTGATTTGAATGTTGTCATGTGTTATGTATGACATGGAGAGGTTGTATATTTGTGGACAGAATGCCAGTAGTCCACATGTGGGTGAGGCAGAAAGGAAAGACAGCTACCTGGGTCAAAGGAATGCAACTTGACAACCACTGAAGTCTGGCTTACTACACAGCCATCACTAACCCTCCCAATACCAGATGAGTAGTACTGGTGATATACCTCCCTGGTCATTGGTTGCCTACCAAATACCCAGTAACTCTTCCTTCTCCTGCATAAAGAGTGAATAATATTTGTGCTTGGCTGCAGCACCATGAACAGGGCCACTTCTTGGTCTATTTGATGTCATACTTCAGGACCATTTCTGAGCAGAATGACAATAAATGGACAAAAATTGCTGAATTGTTTAAGCACAAATATGGCAGGAAAGCCAAACATGCCTAGTAGCCAGTCCAAAGACTAATGATACATATTCACCTATTCATATTTACCGTATTTACCCTGTATATACCACAATATCTGGGAGGCATATTCCAACTTATAATGTTTGTTTTGAATTGTTTATTAAACATCTCTATGTTCTTATATTTGGATGTATTTCTTGTTTTCTAGCATATTTAGGGGCAGTTTTTATGTGTGTTAGCAGACTGTATTAAGTTCTGTCAACAAACTAGGCTCTGTGGACATTCGTAAGACTGTCATAGTTCAACTCCTGAAGTATGTTTACCTACTATAAGGACAGTATTTGGTACGAACATTTAAGCAGGAGCATTACGTATAAATATGGGTTGAATTAATACGTACAAACATTAGGCAGGAGCGTTAGGTAGAAGTAGGAACATTAGGTAGAAGCCTCAGCAAACACTGCAATAGATTTGCCTTCTGCCAGTGGCCTGTTAAATTGACTGGGCTTGATAACCTTGTCCCAAGATTTTTGAAGATGAGATGGCACTTAATATTTCCTATAATGAAAATATTGAACAAATCGATAACAGAAGGTAAGGTACCTAAAGACTGGAAACTGGTAAGCGTTAACCCCATACTCATGTAAAAAAGGAGCTAAGAAATGTGCTTTGAATGACGCACATTTAGCTTCATGTCAGTTTTGGGTAAAATGATTGAGAATATAATGATACAGTATTGTGACCTTCTAGAAGATCACAAAATAGTATCAGACAATCAGTGTGGCTTCCACACAAAAGATCAGGTCTAACAAACTTGTTAGAATTTTTCAGTTTTATAAATGGGCCCTGGGAGTTAAAAGTACTTTCTGATGTAATACATCCTGACTTTCAAAAAGCATTTAATAAACCACCACACAAGATACTGCTATGTACATCAAAATCATATGGAGTAGAGGATAAATTATGAGCATGGATCAGTAACTGACCCACCGACAGAAAGCAACCTGTAATTTTGGATGGGTAGCCAAACATGATGATTAGCCCTAGTCTTTTTATGATGTAAAATTCCCAAATTTGCATATGATGCAAAACTAAGAGGTAGAGCTACAGTGGCAGGACTTTGAAGAAATTCAGAGATCTTAACAATCTAGCAGAACAGTCTGACAAATGGCAATGAAATTTAATGTATACATATATCAAGTTATACTCTTTAGAAATTAGAATATGAAACATGACAATCAAATATTTGGAAGTCTGCTAACTTAAGCAAATGAAGAGAAGGATCTTGAAGTTGTTATTTGTACCATTCTTAAGTACACTAAACAGTGTCTAGCAGCAAGTTAAATGGAAACCAGATGCTAAGTTTCATAGCTAGGAACATCAGTTGTAAAACAAAAAAATTCTGACTCAGTTTGATGCTCTGGTAAGACCACAACTTGTATGTGCAGTCCAATTCTGATCACGAAACCACAAGAAAGAAGAGGAAAAACTAGAGCAAGTACAATGATGGGTAACAAAACTGATTCCGTTTTACAGAAACCTGACATATAAAGAGGGGCAAAAAAGATTAGATCTCTCTTCTCTTAAGAAGTGTAGTGGCATAATTTAAGTTTTCAAATTTTGAAAAATTCATCAACATTAATCGTAAAAGTCTGTTTACAGTATAAGAGAATGCAGGCACTGGGACAAATGGAATGAGACTTAAAGCAAAAAATGTAATACTGACATGGTAAAAAATTTCTTTGCAAATTGATTCTTTGAACACTGGAATAACTTACCATTAACCATTGTAAGTGCAAAGACCAAATACCTTTAAAAACTGTCAGGCAAATTTTTCATCATTCCAAGGATTTATTAGATAATGAACACAGGGAAAAGATATATACATATACATTAATTCCTTTTTCTCATTCAGACCTGAAGAATATATTGAAGTACAGCAAAAGTTAAGATAGTGCATTAAGATTTTATAGTAGGATTTCCCTTTTGTTCTGTCCTTTAAATACAATGTAGGTTTGCTTCACTAATGCATAGTTTTTCTTCCAATCTTTTCACTACTGTTTTTTTTATGTTATTACCAGAGAGAGTGGAGGATGGGGAGGGAGCCTATTCACTGTTCCATTCTTACTCATCCAATTAGTATAGGAACAGATAGAATTAAGTTCAAGACAGATAACGGGGCAAAGGGCCCTATGTTTTCTGTCTTTCCCACATGAGCCCACTGAGGTCTTTTAAGGCCTCTTACCAGCCAAAAGGTATCCTCAAAGTTTTCTGTTTTTTACCACGTTTATTATGAAAACTTGTGGTGGCATTGATATGAAAGTTTTCATTATTATACTGTATATATCTTTCTGTAGTACTAGGATGTGCCAAGATTATCTGATCTTGCTATGATGCTGATCCATGTCAAAGATACCTCTCTTGCATACTTAGTTGGTTTATTGGAATTTTGCTTGTTCATGAGGTTTTTCAATTACTTTCATACATTCCCAGAAATTTTGGATGTTGCTAGATCTTGGAATACCAGGTTAGGTTGATTCAACCTGTTGTCATATAATCATATAGTATAGAGATTACACATAACTTTATTAGTGTTACTGTATATCAGATAATAATGAATATTCATCTGAAGAAATTACAAATTATTCTTTTGAAAATGAGTAGAATATCCGTATCGTTCCATATTTGTTTATAGAAAAAAAAATGTTATTGAAATTTCTGTAACGTTATCCATGTGTCTTTACCACTGAATAGTTTGCCCCACTTTCCTGATAGCCATACATCCTTTGGACACAAATGTTTCCTATTCATCCATCATCTTCTCCCTTGTACTTGTACTTTTTCTTTCCCTTCTTACTTCGACTTTCTTTCATAACATTACCAATGCAACCATCATCCATTTCATATTGGAATCCTAATGCTCATTAGAAGTAAGCAGCAGCTACATTTCTTAATTTGGGAGGCTATTAGCATGTGAAATTCTTCAAAAAGTGTTCATTATATTACTTTTAAGACTTGTCACTCATGCCCTTAGAACAAGTAATGTTATGGAATGTGATGCTGAACTCTGGGCAGATAATCATGGATGAGCAGTGAACAAGGAGAGCAACATAATTAACTGAATGAACTGCCTGTCATGTGACAGTGTTTTAGAGCTGTCATAATGTGCATATGTAAATCGTTTGAATGGATGATGTATTGAGAGTAGATTAGTTTTGAATTCATGGAAGCCTGCAAATTCTTTCCCATTAGTACAGGAACACTAGATAGAAACAATATGTAGGAGTAATCGGTATAAACATTAGGTAGGAGCCTCTGGAAGCGCTGTGCTAGAACTAGAGTTGACCTTTACAGTGGCTCCTTAAGGGTCAGGTACAAAAGGCTCCCCAAAGACATAAGCTCTCACCAGTTCTGCCCAGAGGGCTGCATGATAGCAAGAAAGGAAATGAGAGGTAAAGGAAAGGGAAGGTTAACCCTCTTTATAAAAGAGAACTTGAAGTTTCAAGAAATAGTGGAGGATAGTCCATTCAAACATTACATGATGGGAATAGTACCTGTAGGGAAGAAGAGTATTGTTGTGTTAGTAGTATATTATAATCATCCAAAGAACTGTAGCAAACTGGAGCAAATACACAATGATAACAGTGAAGGAACAATCATGATGGTATATGAAACAGTGGAACACTCACTTCTTAGATATGGTAAAGTAATGATGATTGGGGATTTCAATTATAAAGAGGTAGATGGATGAATTTGGATTCTCATGGTGATAGGGAATCATGGTAACAAGTTTTTTGAGTGAATACAGGAAAATTTCCTGCACTAGCATTTTAGGGACCATAATAGGATGAGAGGAATTGATACACCATCATTATCAGACCTTCACTCATGCTTTCTTGGATATTGAGAACATCATATTCGATACACCAGTTGGATCATGTAATGCTCAAATTTGAATGTGTAGTAAAAGAGGACATTAAGTTGGTAGTACTTGGTAGACAGCCAATAACCAGGAAGGTAAACTACCAGTACCACCTGCCTGGGTATTGGGGGGATTAGTGATGGCTGCATGGTGAGCCAGCACTTCAGTGTTTGTCAAGCCTACGTGATGAGCCAGCACTTCAGTGTTTGTCAAGTTGAACTCCTCGGACCCAGGTAGCTGTCTTTTCTTTCTGTCTCAGCCACACGTGGACTACTGCCAATCTGCCCATAAACATAGAATCTCTCCTTGTCACACATAACTCTTGACAACACTTAACTCACACAGCTCATTTTTCAGAACTCAAGATTTTCCTATGGTGAGTGCTATCTACTAGCCCTGCCTTTTGGCAAAATGGTAGGAGCAATAGACAGAAGTAGTAGGTAGGAACATTTAGGTAGGAGCATTAGGTAGAAACAGTGGCCTGTTAAGGGTGAGGCACTAAAGACTAAGAAGCGGGACTGGAATTCACTAGTTATAGAGACTCTATTACCATGGCCACCCCCTTGAGGGAGTTCCAGAAAGGAACAGGCATCACAGATAGATAAATAGACAGAGGACATTAAAAGAGCAGAGGTGAAGCAGAAAATAAAGAAGAGATATATTTGTGGAAACCACACAGACCTTAATAACTTATATGGTAATGTAGATTGGGAAATTGACAGAGGACATAGTTAATGCAGACAGTTTCCATAAAGTAAAGAAGTTGTGTGCTAGTAAAGAGTGTTCTAGAGATAGGGCCCTATGAGTATAAAACTCCCTCCCCATATAGTACATGTAGGTAATTATATGGATAAAGAAGTTCAACTCAAGTAAATGTATTGGTAATGAGGGTGGGTCAAGGTGAAACAAGTCTTCAACATGAATATCATCTAGTAGGAAATAAGCTGCAGGAGAGACTTGGGAGTCAACATTGTCTCTGATGTGTTACCAGAGTCCCACCTGAAAAGAATACTGATAGAGACCAACAGTCTGCTTGAAAGTATTAGAAATGCATTAAAGTTCATGGATAAGGATATATTCATTCTGCAAGCACTTCACATGCTACATAAGTTCAAAACTAGAATATTCTTCTCAAGTTTGATCACAAAGAGCTTATAGAGAAGGTCCAGAGGAGAGCAACAAAGACAGTGCCATAGTTAAACTTCTGAATTGCAGGGAAAGGATATAGACCTTAAATTTTACTACCTTTGAAGAAAGAATAGTGGATGGTGATATGTTTTTAAAATGAACTGAGTGCCCAGTGGAAGCAGATGTCAGAGATGTAGATATAGATATTGACATAGATAAGTGATTTGAAAACTCACTATGGGCTCAGGAAGCTAATCACAGACTTTCAGTAATCTAGTGTAATGAGATAATACAGGAAGAATGAAAGTAATGGTGAGTTTCAGAGTAATGTCATACAGTTCGATGCACTAACCTATATTAAGCTTCTGCAGGATTAATATGTTAAATAAATCATTCTTACAGTAAGATTACTTTGTTTTCATCAGTTTGTAGTAAATAAATTTGATTTATTATTTTAATCTTTCAACAGCATATTGCTGTCTTGGAGAACATGCTACAAGACTGGCTCCTTGGTGACCATCTCCTACTTGTTGGAAACCAGGGTGTAGGAAAAAATAAATTAGCTGATAGATTCCTTTACCTCTTGTCTCGTCCTCGTGAATATATTCAGCTTCACAGGTATGTTGTCATAAACAGCTGAAATGAGAATCAGAGGAGGGTATGGGAGTAGGACAGGGTACCCAATCCCTCTTTTTGGTTGGTTCATAGGAAACTATCCATATTTCCAAACACCTTAGAAATTAAACAGTGATATAAGGATTACCTGTCAGTATTGCTTTATCTACATTATTAATTATATCGGTTCTGTCTGTATTTTTGTTTTCAACCTAATAAGTTTATATTTTACTCATGTTTAAATTTTCCCTTTCAGTAGCCTAGTTGGTTCATTCTGTTCCTTTCAGTTTTTGTCTTGAGCACTAATAAGTTTACATTTTCTATTTCAATAGCCTGCTTGATTTCAACATATATGATACCAAGTTTCTTCTTGTTCCTCCCTCTTAAAATCAAATAGTTCCCATCACCTTTGATTGCTCTGTACTTGCACTACTGAGCATAGAAAATAAACCCCATTTGATACAAATAGTTAAGTCTATGTATAAAAAAATACAGTGATAGACTTTAAAGCTTTTGTTTGCAAGTTCATAGAGAGACTTTACATTTGTTGTTCATGAGTTGAGTATTCAGAGAAGAGCAGGCATAGTTGGTTTTGTAGAAAATTTCTCATAAGAATAATTTTATGAGTTTTCATATGACAATGATCAAAACAAGCCGTTGTGAATGCACCCTTGTTACTACTGCCATACAATACACACGAAAACAAGTGACAATAATACTGATATATTTGTCAACATGTTCACTTTTTGGATCTAACTTTAATCTAGCAAGACCCACTTAATCCATAAATGTTAGGAAAAAAAATGTTGTTTGGATAGTGCCAGGAGTTATAGTGAATTTACTCAAATGTAAGTTGCCCTCTGTTTTTAGCTGCAGGATGACTTGTGGACATTTTT
>JAUUDW010003941.1:0-10362 GCA_032361385.1 Panulirus guttatus
AGTCGCCTTTTACGACACGCAGGGAATACGTGGGAAGTGTTCTTTCTCCCCTATCCCCAGGGATGATATATATATATGTATATGTATATATTAGAATGCTTTAGGCTTTCTTTAATTTGAGGTAAGCCATAAACTTAAGCTATAAATTGCAAACATTGATGACTTTATTAACTAAGCATAATGATAACAGGTACCCCAGGTGCAGAAAGTAAGTATATGTAAATTAATGTATATCATATGGATATAACTTGAACATCAGTGTGTGCTGGTTGGTTAGATGTTAACTTGTAGATGGGGCTTCGGTCAAAAAAGTTTTACACATCAACACAAGCACTAAAGCCTTCAACTACCCTATTTGGAAAAAATTGACTGAATTGCTTTATATTCCAGAAAAAAGAGGTTTATTGTTTCACAGCTATACTTTGAAAGGCATATATACTAGGAAATGGATGAAGAAGAGATGTAAGTGAGAAGGAGTTTGAGAAAATTGCCCTGCTGTGCTTGGTACTCTTATGAATTATAGCTTATAAGTTCCTGATTCTCATTTTAACTTTTGTTCTAGATCCGTGGATTGATATCAAGTGGCAGTAAGCGTACAGTATTTGTTGTGAATACTGTTCCTTTAGTATATCAGCAAGCTCTTGCAATAGAAACACACACGGCTCTAAAGGTGGGCAAGTATGAAGGTTCAATGGGGGCTGATTTCTGGACAGATGAGAAGGTATGTGTTTGACTTGAACACTTTTCTATTAACGTAGAATAAATGAGTCATGTATTGATGTAGGAAGCTGTTTTTATGGACAGATAAACCTTGGTTGAGTTAACAGTTTAGTTTTAAGTTCTTATTAGACAGTTGAAATGTTGCATGATCAGTAGCATCAAAGAGAGACAACTCTGAGGTCTGTTCACAATGTAATAACAGATTTGGCATTAATATGTCTAGCGCTACTTTGATTGAGACCATTCCTTGTAAGTTTCATTATGAAAGGCACCCTTTGTAGAATCTGTTGGAAGGTAGGCATGATGGACATGCCACAGGAGCAGCTACATATGCTTGGGTGTTGGGCATGATTGTGATGTGTCGCAGCGTTGTTAACATGTATGTATATAATTCTGCGCCAAGATTGGTTTGATGTTAGAGAAGTCATAGGTCATTAGTGGAGATCAGTGTGACTGTTAACTCACTGTTGCAGTTCTACAGCAGAAATGAAATGGACATGATGACCCCATAAACAATCCATTTACTCTTCCTCTTTGTCTTTTGTAATCCTCTTTATCATGGCTGACAAATTAGTCTCACCTTTTATTTCAGTTTTTTCCTGTAGCTGTCTTGACTTGCCTCAGTTTGCATCTCACCCTGATGAAGATCACAATTAAGATTATTGTTCCCGAAATTTGGATTATCCCCAGTGTAATGGTAAAGGCTAGATGTATATTTTCCCATTGAAGGTATGTATTCTTCATGAACCACTTGATTAGTGGCTGCTTATGACTAGATGGGAAATTGTCTTTTTTTTTTTTCCAGTAACACACCAGAGTTTCTGTAAAAAAATTCATCTGTCAGCACGTGGAATGTATAAATAACTTCCTTCCCTCACAACTCTTCTAGGTGTGTTGGCACCTGCCTCTGCACAGTATAGGCAATATTATATAGAGGTAAAGTAGAATGTGAAAGGTAGACCGAGGAAGGGATGGATGGATGTAGTAAGAGAATTGGTTAGAGCGAGGGATATTTCAGATGAAAATGACAGAGGTAGGATTGAGGACTGGATGCAAATGCTGCATTTTGAAAATTGGGCTGGTATGAAAGGAGACATTAATCATACTAGACGAATCAACTTATTGAAAAAAAGTAAAGGAGCAGTTATGTTGGTGTGGAAATCCATGTTTCACTGTATCATGCTGACATATATTGAGGATATGTGTGTGATGTTGTGGAGGCTTTATGTACATGGCTCTCCCTTTGAATTAGAAAGGGAATGTTGGTTACTGATAGATAGATACATGTAATTTTTATATATTCTGCAAAGATCATCTTGACACAAAAGTCTTTGTAAGAAGCAGATGTTTTAACAGGATGCGGCGCTCCTTGTTAGATAGGTGTTTGAAAGAAATTATAAGATTACTTTGAATCTTGGTAAACCTTGATAAATATTGTGGTTGTATGATTAAATAGGTTATAAATGACTTAGTAACTTATTTAAAGTAGTTGTGATATTACTTTGATTTTGCCATTGAAGGTGCAATATTGTTGTACGTAAGGTTGACTTTCAAATTGCTAAATGCTGTTTTATAAGTTTGTATTGTATATTACATGTGATTATTTATAGATGTGTTATCAATGAGTTATCCCTTTACCACGTAAATCACCTCCTTTTTACTTATAAATTCATGTTTTTTTACAGTGGAAGGAAGAACTGGAGAAGAATGAGGTATTGGTTTTGGTTGCACAGATATTCCATGATCTTGTTCTTCATGCAAGGTTAAGATTGTCATCAGTCAACCTCCTCGTTATGGACGAGTGTCATCATGCAACAGGTTGTCACCCCATGCGGGAGATCATGAGACAGTACGAATCTTTGAAGAGATCCTCCCCTGAGAAGTGTCCAAGAATTTTAGGGCTTACAGCCTGTGTCATCCATCGTAAATGCAAAAAGAAAGACGTCATGGATACCATGAAAAAATTGGAAGCAGCTATGGATTGTGCTTTAGAGACTTCTGCCAATCAAGATGAAGTTGTCAGGTATAGCACAGGACCAAAGGAAAACATTATTTGCTATGGCTGTGATGAAGATACAGAGTATCAAGAAGCTATAAAGGCCCAGTTGATAGGACTCTTGAGTGATTTGAATGAATTTGAAAATATTCAGGAAAGATATAAAAAAGTTGTGAGGAAGAAAATTGAAAACATTAATTATATCATGAAAACTCTTGGAAATTGGAGCGTAGCTCGTGCTGTCAAGTATGAAATGGATCGCTTTGAAGAGGCTATACATTTTGAGGATGTGCCAGCAGTACAGGAATTTCTGCAATTACTCCAGTTGAGGTTTGCAGGAATTCACAAATTTTGCATAGCTGAGGAGTCAAAGATGGACAGTCCCAAAGGCCATGTTACTAAAAAGGTTGAGAAATTATTTGAAATACTTAAAGCATGTCATAATAGATCAGTATATGGATTGATATTTGTTGAAAGGAGATGCACTGCTAAGATTCTGTATGATCTTCTCTTAGAGGTTGCTGCTAAAAGTTATGACCTTTCATTTATAAAGCCCATGTACGTTATTGGTAGTAATACTCGTCCTGGTGCTGATATTCGTTTGGCTGAACTAGAACTTCGAAGGCAGAAGGAAACTTTAGAAAAATTTTGCAGAGGTGAATGTAATATAATAGTTTCAACAAGTGTCTTAGAAGAAGGAGTGGATGTTAGAAAGTGCAATGTAGTTATCCGTTTTGACAAACCAATGAATTATCGTGCCTATGTGCAGTCGAGAGGAAGAGCACGTGCATTACCTTCATGCTATATTCTCATGGTGGAGGAGACAGATTTGCCAGAAACAGAAGAAACAGTTGATGTATATAAGGAAATTGAAGCATCCTTAATGGCTTTCTGTCATAACCGTACTCTGCCTACTATTTCAGAAATGTCCCAGCACTATGAAGCGGATGCGCATGTTGCTCCTTATGAGCCTTATGGATCTGATGGCCCAAAAGTTACCATCAATTCTGCCATATCACTTATCAACATTTATTGCGGGAAATTGCCTCATGATAAGTTTACAGAGCTGTTACCTGAACTTGTTAGCAGAACCAATGAAGAAGATAAAGTAATTGTTGGTATCCGGTTACCCATCAATTCATGCTTGAAAGACATGGTTTATGGTGACTGGATGGAGAACAAAGAACTTGCTAAGAAGAGTGCTGCAATGTGTGTATGTAAGAAACTGCATGAGATAGGAGAACTAAATGAACATTTACGACCAACTGAATTTGTAGATGACAGCACCTTGGAAGATTTAGTAGAAAGTCCAATTGAGGAAGCTGCAAAGGATGGGACACCTGAACCTGGTACAAAGAAGCGCTGTCAAATATATGAGAAGGAAGTTTGTGAAGCCTTCACCCACTCCTGGGAAGGAGGTTATTACCTCTATTCAGTTAGCATTCAACCGAAGCACGAGCTTTGTAGTAGTGTGATCATTAATTCTTCTGAGTGTGACACAACAGTAGGATTTATATGTAAAAAAAAGTTGCAACATTGTCCATTTCCACTGTATTCTTCTAAATGGGGAGAAGTGGAGGTTAAGATAGAATGTATAAATGAACTCATAGACCCTAAACCTGAGCAAATATGTAAAATTCAACACTTTCACAAGTTAGTCTTTGAAGAATTATTATCAGTCAATAGTTCTCTACTTGAATTTAGTCCAGATAACTCAGGTGTATATATTGTACCAATAGGAAAAACAGGAAATGCTCAAACCATTGACGAGGATATTCTAAACCTAATTGCTCCACTGAGATCTCTGAAGTGTTCTGTGGAATATAGATTACCTAATGATAAGGCTTACCAGTTTAATAGGCCTGCTTTTGAGGATGCCATAATCTACCCATTATATGGCTCCCAGTCAGATACTATGTATTATGTTTCTGAAATTGTAGATAACATAAATCCACAAGCAGATTTTCCTGACTCAAAGGGTGAGTATTCTTCCTATGAAGAATATTTCTTTAAAAGATATGGTATGAAGATCTCCAACAGAGAACAGCCTTTGGTCGTTGCAAAACATGTGCCAAAGGATCTGAAATATTTGAAAAAGATTGAATGTTATTGGCAAAAGACAGTGACAAAGAAGAAGTCTGATGTACCCATGTTCATTCCTGAACTCTGTGGCATAATGCCATTAAAAGCCTCTCTCTGGTGGCAGATTATGTGTGTCCCTTCCATTCTTTTTCGCTTGAATGGTTTGAATTTAGCTATGCAATTGAATACTGATTTGGAAATTACAAAGGTTTTGTCAGAAGATTTGGCAGTGAGTAACATGTGGACTGAGGAAATTACTAAAAGAATGTTGGAATCTCACAAAACAAATTTGTCTGTTGTTCTTGTGAAAAAGAAGAATGAGTATGTCCATCCATTTATGTTACTTAATGCTCTCACACTTCGTAAAGCAAATGATTCCATTGATCTGGAAAGGTTAGAAGTTCTTGGAGATTCTTTCTTGAAATATATTACTGCAGAAAGGTTATTTTTAAGGGATTTCAGAAAACATGAGGGACAACTCTCATTGTGTCGTAGTAAATTAGTGTCTAACAGAACTTTGTATTCTTTGGCAAAGAAGAGGAAGATACCTGAGAAAATGCAGTCAATTAATCTATGTCCTCAGACTAATGGCTTCCTGCCAGGCTTTATTATCAAACATCAAACAGATATTAAGCTGAGAAATTTGAATCTTCCCCATCACTTGTGGCCTCTTCTCCCTGATTTTAGTCATCTTGATAACCTGGAGGAGGTAAGAGCTTAATTGTGAGTATTTGTTTCATTATCTATTTTATACCTATAACTCATGTTTCTGTTTATTTGGGGTCGATCAAATGCTCAACACAAGTATTTTGTGTGGGAATCAGTTATTGCAGAACAGGGGTCCTCAACCTACACCTTGTAGGTATTCAGATTTTTATACCCCCACATTTTCATTTGGTATCTCTCATTTTGAGATTTGCACACCAATATATGCTCTTTTGTTCTGATGATCCTTTTCACCCTACAGATGATAATCGTATTGAGGCCTTCTATCACTCTGTTTCATCTTCAGTAATTTACATTTGTTGGAATGAATTTCAACCATGTATCATTCAGTTCCCTTGTATGTAGATGCCATCTTCCTCACTTTTGATTTACCTTATGACCTTTGCATCATCTGCATCCATACCTTTTAGCAAGTTATTCACATAGATCATGAAGAGAAGCATCCCAGAACAGAACCCTGTGGGACTCTTACGATGACATCCACCCATTTAGGAAATGCGTGTTTGATATGTGCTTTTTGTTCCCTTCCACTTTGATAATCTTCTGTCCAGTGGAGGATTCTTTACCTTATTTCTGCATAGTTATCCAACTTTTTTTTATCAGCCTCCCATGTGGTACAGTGTTAAATGCTCCCTGGCATTTCTGATACAAACAGTTTACCTAACCATGTCATATAAGACAGAATTTACTCTCATATAGAAATCTAAGAGGTTTTGTTACACATGACCTTTCCGTAAAATCATGCTGCCTCTCTCTTGGGTAATTTCTCCTGTCTAGAAAATCATCCTAGTGGCTGGATAATGCCTTGCTGCACCGTGCTGTCTAGCATCTGCTTGGTGTCTGCTTGCCAGGTCAGTGGATGTCCCAGGGAGTATGGAGTGCAAAGGGCTACACCTACTCCTGTAGTGGATCCCATCCTTCCAACAGTGCTGCAGATAGATGTCTTGCATCAGAAAGGAGTGGGTTACTGCTTTCTGCAGTGCCACAGTAACAAGTAGAGGCTGGTGCAGTATAGCTCTCATTTTCTATGCAATGCAGAGACAAGGTATACCATGATGGAGTTGGAACTCATTGAAGCAGTCTGGGTCAAGAAAAAGTGCTGCCTGCATCTTTGAGGTTGTTACACTTTGATCTCATCTGTCACAAGTGGTTAGTGCCAATTTTGAATGACTGCACACTGGATGCTGTGGTGATCCATGTCTCTAGGATATGAAGGAGATGATGGTGCTGTTTCCCTTCACAACAGTATGACGCAGGGGGAAAGAACACTCAATACCAATGCACATTTCAGTCCATCTGTGATTGACCTGACCCCAGTAGACCTAGAGGTAGGGGCAGACATCACCTAGTTGATACATAGCTCTATGATGGCCAGAGCAGTTTTAGTGGTGTTTTAACCCTTAAATCACCTTTTATGACCTTTTCTTCGAGTAAATGTGAACAGTTAGTTCCCAGGTGGCACTTACCATCAGCTTCATGATGCCATCATAACAGGTCTTCCCCCGAACAGGAAGAAAGTACCTGCAGCATTATGGGACTTTTGAAAATTATGAGACAACCTTACTACAGACATTAAGTCGTTCTCCTCCAGGCCTTTCTCAAGATCCCCACCCCACTCTGCCTCAATTTCCTGTCCTGCCCTGCCTTGAGGACTCTCACCAAGGCATAGAGGTTACAGAATGCTGTGCCAAGTAGATGGTGTGGTGGCCTGGCATTACTAGTGACATCGTGAACACTATGCAGGAATGTGGCGCATGCCAGACCCTGCAGCCATCCCAGGTAAAGGAGCTGTTGATGTGTATGTTGATTGTGTGTCTGGGTGGCCTCACATTGATGAGTTTGGAAGAGACGCCACATCTTGCAGTACTATTGAGCTCCTCCGCAGATTCTTCAGTTAATGGGTTTACCTGTCTGCCTCCACATGAATGGTGGATCTCAGTTCTCCAGCTCTGGATAGATAGATAGATAGAATCTTCAGTATTCCAACGATTTGGTTCCTCTTCCATCTTTTCATCTTCTTGTTCTCTTTATGTAGCATTCTACTCCTGAATATACGTGCAACCTCTTTGGTAATCCTGTTCATTACTCCGTGCCATCTATCTGTTTTAGAATCCTCAGGATCACTATGACTTGGGTTCTGCTTCTTTCTTTTTATTTCTGTGGTTTTCTTTAGTCCAAGACTTACCCTTCATCTGGCTGTACTTTATCAATCCCAGGCTTCAGTTCTTCAGCTTTATGATTTTTATGTTTAGGAATCAGCCCCGAGTTTTTACCTGTCATTCCCTGCCTTGTTAAGATTATGCTAGTTGACTGTCAACTGGGTCAGATGCTTAGTAATCTTGGGAGCTGGCCATTGCCAAACCACAGAAAATGCCAGAAAACAGAATTGACCCCTTTAAAGGCCCTCGGGTGAACACACTTATCAGTTCCCATCAGCCTGGTTGTATGTGTTACTGCAGCATTGCTGCAGCCAAGAATTGTTACCCTGTCTTTGGAATCTTTACCCCAAGATGGAGACTCCTCAATATCTTGGGTAAAGGTTTTTTGCAGCATACAACGTCAGTAAAGGGCAGATTCATTTGTATTATACACTTGTTCTGGGGCTCTAAGAAGTTAACAGGACTGTTAATTAGCTCAGCTGCAGTGTAAACAGATTTTGGCACTTTAGCACTGCTAATAGTGCTGCCCTGTTTGCAAGTCCATAAGCTAACGATGGCAGATTCAAAACGTGCCAGACCATGGGAGTTGCTGGACCACAGAGCACTGGATTAGAGAGGTACAACCTGTATATTATTTTCAGTTTTGGCTTTTGAGAATCAATTTTTTTTATTTAATAGATGACTTGGCTCTTACTGCTTCCCAAGTGTGTGTTGCTTGTGGTCAATTTACTTAAAGGCTACACTTACAGTACCAAGGTAAAATCTCACTCCCTCATCCAGACTGCACTACTAAAGCATTTTTATGTATTATTCTGTTTTCATGCTTATTTTCCAAATGTAGATATGTTTCTATGCTAGGTTATTGTTTGTTGAATTCTTTCAGGCTCTTAGTAACTGAAAATACATCCCAGTTTTTTCAATCAGAATTTCATTCCACTGTGTTGCCTGTTAGCTTATTTTAACATTCTCTTCTGTCATACACCTTTCTAAATTTATGTGTATATGTGTGTGTGTATGTGTATGTATACACAGTCATGCTTATATATCAACATAAACAGTACACATTGGGCAAACACAATGAGAATTTTATTACTGCACATATAGTATGATGAGCATTGAACTGATACAGCTATTGTGAGAAAATCGAGTATAGCAAGGGATTTTTCAGTTAAGGTTGTTAGAGGACATATTAGGGATTGGATACAATAGAAGCATTTTGTGTGAGGCAGTGTTATGAGTAAAGACGAGTATCTGTTTATAAATCTCTGGTTTTGGAGACTATTGCCATGGCTACCCCCTTGAGGGAGTTCCACTTGGAACAGGCATCAGAATCAATTTATTGTACGGTGTGAAAAAATAAGAAGCACGTCTGTGTAAGTGTAGAGATCCTTGTTTCACCTTAGCATACTGGGTATGGGCTCAGGATGTAAGTGAGCAGTGTTGTGGAGTCTTTATTTACTTGATCCATCCCTTTACCATGGCAATGAATTAAAGGTAACAGATGTAATAGTAAACATGAATTAGATTGATTGATTAATGAATTGGTGAAAATGTAATCAGCCTAAAATGCATGCTTTTAAGACTAATTTCAATAAATGGAAACAAGATGGTGTACAGTTAGGTTGAATTATAAGTTGAAGGGAGTTGCTATTCCATGTTCTCTAGGCATGCCATGCTAGCCCACTCTGTGTTGCAGGTGCTTAGTGTACGTTAGTGAAATCCACCCTGTGTTTCCTGAAACTGTTGTTTAAAAGTATTATATGCATTGGTTAAATTACGCTTTTTGGACCCATGCAAAGTGTGGGAAAGGTGTATAGATATTTGTTGTTGACTGCTAGAAAAAAATTATTTGAATTTTGAATGATGGTTCCTCTTTTTTTTTCTAGTTTGCTCAGTGAATTAGCTTTCAAATTTTCTTGTAAAATTTTCCACTTGTAATTGCATATGATTTCAAGCTGATAGCCTAAACATTTGAAACTGTATTTTAAATGATCAAGCTTTCATTTATTTACTGCAGAAAGTTGAAATGATATGGAACAAGGATGCGACAGCTGCAACAGGCTGTAAGAAAGGAGGAACATGTTACAATCCTTGGATGGAGCATGAACTGTCTGACAAAAGTATAGCTGATTCTGTTGAAGCATTGATTGGTGCCTACTTGCTTGAGTGTGGTAGTGAGACAGCCATTAACTTTCTTTCTAAGTTGGGTGTGTGTCTCTTTAGAGTAAGTATATTTGTTTATTACAGTATTATTTTAGTCTTTCATTACCAATTTCTGTTGTCTATAAAAAGAAAAATGTTTACTTGTTTGTTGGTTTTAACAAGGGCCAGATAAATAATTGCCTAGCTTTCATTCTAGAAATGATTACACTTGTTAAGAATATGTTTTAGTTTTGTAATTACATTATCTAAATGCCTTAGAGTCACATAATAAGTTTTTGTGTTGTATTTCTTATTTACATGAATGATCAAAGATTTAGAGGAAAGCATTGATTCATTGTTTATACTCTTCATCTTCACACAAATGATACATCTCTCTTTCTAAAGAGTATCTGTATCCCTACATACAAGTGTGTGTGATGATATTTTGCCTGTATGGCATTACTAGCATATAGCACTCTTTACAAATCATATTTGGTGATTAATACCCCATGTCTTCACAGCCACTCATATTGTTGT
>JAUUDW010003952.1:0-10362 GCA_032361385.1 Panulirus guttatus
ACACACACACACACACACACACACACACACACACACACACACACACACACACACACACACACACACACACACTTTAGGAGATGCACATGGACTGACTCTGTGTCAACATGGGTGGGAGGGAAGGGAAGGACCCTGTGGTCACAAGGCTATGGAATATAAGAAGAGAGAGAGACCAAACACAGAAAAGGAGCAGGATGAGAACGTAAAGATAAAGGAGAGATGAAGTGAAAGAAAATGGGAAGATATAAGAATGGGTTAAAAAGAAATAGGAAAGCGATGCATCTTTGTTACATTTGATTACATTCGTTTCTCTGTGTGATATGATTACATCATCTATTTCGATTTTTCTATTTGCCTTTTGTCAAGCTGGAAGGAAGCATTACGGAGCACGAGGCAGGAGAGAAGAAAGATAAATGAGTGACGTGTATCGCAGAAAGATTGGAGAATGATTAGAATAAAGATTGCCACTGACTGGAGAGTTGCTTCAGGAAATATGGAGAGATAACTAACAGGGAAACTGCTCCTGAAATCAAGGCGGGTTGGATGGCTTGAAGAAGCGACGGAAAAAGAAGAAAAACGAGAGAGAGAGAGAGAGAGAGAGAGAGAGAGAGAGAGAGAGCAGGAAGGGGCGAGGTTGTGATAGCGTATGAGTCACCAAGCAGCCACATCCTCCTGCCCCACAGACCCAACTTTCTCTCGGGATAAACATACCAGGATACAGCGAGACGGGCAGGGCCCGCGGGAGGCATCGTCGGCCCTACCCAGGCCGCCCCTCGCCCCTCCGCAGTACATTCCTCGGCTGAAGTTTCCTAATCGGGCCACCTCCGGCAGGATAGAAGGTATAATATATGCACCTGGATGTATGGCTTATGACGGATCTCCGTTTAATACGGATTTGACTCTTGGATGATTGCTTAATCTTTTCTCCTTGCCGTTAGTGTGCCTTGCTTTCATTTCTCGGTACTCCCAAAGCGTCACTGCGTTTTCTGTAGACGACAGATTGATTTCTAAACGACGAAAAGAGGATCTAATGTTCTTGATAAGCACTGCTCTTCACTTTCCTCTTTCATTTCCGTTTTCCTTTGCTCCTGATCTCATGGCAATACTTTTCGCTTTACTCCTATTCTATTCATCTCATATTTTTCCCCGCTCTTCACTTACAAGATTGAACTTATCATAGTGCACACTGGCCCGCGGAGAGATGGTCATTGGCGTGGTAAACATACATAAGATGGCGGAGACCAAAGTCTGAAGAACAGACTGGGCGGAGACCAAAGCCTGGAGAACAGACTGGACGGAGATCAAAGCTTTGAGAACAGACATAACGGAGACCAGAGCCTGGAGAACAACAGACTTAGAAGACCAAAACCTGGAGAGCAGACTGGACGGAGATCAAAGCCTGGAGAACAGACTGGGTGGAGACCAAAGCCTGGATAACAGACTAGGTGGAGAACAAAGCCCGGGGAACAGACTAGGCAGAGACCAAAAGCGAGAGAACATATTGGGAGTACACCGAAGCCTGGGGAACAGACTGGGTGGAGACCAAGGCCTGGAGAACAATAGACTTAGGCAGAGACCAAAGCCTGGAGAACAGACAAGACGGAAACCAAAGCCCGGAGAAAAATAGACTCAGGCGGAAACCAAAGCCTGGAGAACAGACTGGACGGAGACGAAAGCCTGGAGTACAGACTGGGCGATCAAAGCCTCGACAACATATTGGAGGAGACCAAAACCTGGAGAACAACAGAAAGGCGGACACTAAAACCTGGAGAAGAAACTGAGAGGAGACCAAAACCTAGAGAACAGACTCGACGGAGACCGAAGCCTGGATAACAGACTGGGCGGAGACCAAAGCCTGGGGAACAGACTGGACGGAGACCAAAGCCTCGAGAACAGATTGGGCAGAGGCCAAAGCTTGGAGAAAAGACTGGGCGGAGAGCAAAGCCTAGAGAACGGAGGTAGCTGTCAGCCTGCGGGAAAAATACTCGCACTAGCGTCCCAGCTGGTACCGTTAGTGGCGGCACCCGGTCACCAGCGGGGCTTACTTTCCAAACCCAGCGACGGAAGTTGAGCTGGTGAGAAACCGGGAGGATTTCCCTGCGTGTGCGTAGTGAGAGGGGCGGACATGCACGTACGTGTAAATGCACATGTAACTCACACAAGTATTCATAAGCATACACCGCTATACTATCCGTCCTTTGACAAAACGGGGACGATATATAACAAAAACTCTTCTTAGGCATTGTATTAAATGTAACAGTATTCCACACGGACCTCTCCAGAAAGAACAGAGCAGATTCCAGTGCAATTATATCGTTGATATGGCCCCGAGGGAGGTCAAGTCACACACCTGAGTCGCCCTGCAACTGGTGGGAGTGAGAGCACACTGGAAGCTTACAAAGGAGGCAACCCGTGGAATGATGACCCAAACGACGTAGTGGAATCTGAAACATAGAACACAGTGGAATCAGAGATATAGATGACGTACTGGAATATAGAAATCTGAAACACAGAGGACAAAGTGGAGCGTGAAGTATAGAGGAGATAGTGGAATCTGAAACATGGTGAGATTTAGAGCCTATAAGACATAATGGACCCCAGAAAGTGGAGGACAGTAGAATCTGAAAGGACCAAATATGCACCCAAGAAAATGGAGTACATAGTGTAATCTGTTTTCTAGAGGACATAATGGATGCAAAAACTTTCTCATGTGGTTTGGCTGAGACATTTTCTTAGAAATGATCTTATAACAGGAGCATAATCACTGAAAAGAAATATGCTGAAAAAATTTGCGTTCTATACTGTAAGTTCGACAGCCACTGATTACTCCGGCGGAAGTCGCAGGAATAACCGATCGTGGGTTTGTAGCGAACATCCCACAGATGGCGGTCGTACCCTGAGAAATTATGCGTAAAATCCAGACCTGTACTAAACCATGCTGCTTTAACTGTCTCCTCGTCCTGTTATTCCTAACTGTTCAGAGCGTTTCTGGCTGAACATACATTACATCACTCGACGTGAATAACTGTTACAAATGCACTCACGTCAAACAGCGCGTGCGGTGCGCATCATTGTGAGCTCTGAGGCGTTCTTTATTACTGGATTTTGTGACAGTGAGTGCAGTGCTCACGTGGGTCTCTGTTCCACTCTCTGTGACCCAGTGAGGCAACAAGAGTCAATAATGATCTCATTCGAAACAGGAAGTGAGGTGAGGCCCTCCGCCTCAGGAGCATTCTTGTTGACACTGTGGCAACGGTTGTAACTGACTTTACCCAATTAGAAATTTCGAATTTTTGAATTCCATTTTTTTCTTATTTCATTCATCATAAAAGCGAAGGTGTCAGAATATCCAGTTCGTCAAACGTGACGAAAATTTTATACACAGATATCGTGATACATAAATTCTTAAAACGTCGACGATAACTACAACACAGCCAATCAGAACGTAGAAGCTGAATGAATTTCCATCAAATGTACGTACATCGTCTCCTCTTCCGTTTGAATATATATGAATTTACGCTAGTGGGTGTCTTGGATGAGTACTTATTCCTGGGTAATGACTATGTATAAGTTTGTGTACAGGGTCCAGTCCAGCACTTATGTCCGCTGACACCAGGTGGTTTCTGGGTGTGCGGACATGTTGGCTAGCGGCAGGTGGGCCTGTGGTCGCCCCCACCGTGTCCTCCCCCAGCAGGAAGTCACTCCAATACTGGCGGTAATGAACCTGAGAAGTCCCGGCGGAAGCCACCGGCGGATCCGTTACGTTCCTCAGAGATTCCTCAGAGCGCCAGAAATTCCCTGTGACGTGTTGCGTGTGCCAGATACAACTCCTAGAACACATGGCTCTCATATACCACACAGCCTTATGCAGCACTGGCTGGACTTGCTGCCCACTCAGCTCTGGGAAACATAGGATGGGCTCGTGCCCATCCAGCTCTGGAATACGTAGGTGTGTATGCGCCAAAGCCTGAGGAACAAGGCCAGCACTTGGAAGGATGGTGCCACGTGAGTCTGTGAGTCCTGTCTGGATCCGGAGGGCGAGAAACAGACCCATATGGTTGTCTTCGAGGGATAAAGAAATTAAGAAAATGTAAGAGAAAAACGGAAGGCTCAGCACCTGGTGTTCGAGGGAGATCCAGCGGCTGGAACCTGCCGTTCACGATGGTTCTGTTTGCTCCACTACCAAAGACTATCCTTACGTGGTGAGGTCGTAGTGAGACTCTAGGTGGTAAACAGGATTCAGATCCTCAACGTCTTGGCAGTTTCCTTATTCATGAGAAACGTTGAGAATTGAATCGTGATTATTATCTCGCATCTCATTGCAACCTCACTACCTATCTGTGAGAATGACCAACGTTCACCACCTTATGTTGTTCGTCGTGGGTGTCAGACCCAACGTGGCTGGTTACTTTTGACCGCTTATTTTCTTAGATTGGTTTTGGTTACGTAAGGTTGCTGAAGGTAGGGTTTGTTTATTTAATAACTGGCTGATTAAGACTTATGACCTGGTGAAGGTATAGTGCTGTTTGTGTTTCTGATGTTACAGTACACTGATTAGGGCAACAGTAGGACGGTTAGGGTGAAGTTAGAGTAGTAAAAGTTGAGTTAGAATAATAAACATTGCGTTGTGGTCAGTGGCTTGGCCGACAGCCATTTTCTTTTTCCTTTGCTCCAGTTTCGTTCTGAGGAAGTTAACGGAAGAGTTTCTCTTGGGGAAGGGAGGTGGGGAAGGGGGTTATGCTCGTATGTTCAGAAGAGGAAGAGAAACTTTCTTCGTGCTATACTGGGGTGTTATCAAAGTAAACCCGAGCATGAATTTGTGTAAATGAATAGAGCAAGATCAACTTGACGTGAACGTACGTTGAGCTGTCTTCATTTTGGTTGGGGAAACCAGTTGAATTTTCTTCTCGATATGTAACCATATATGTTGATGATATATGGATGAATATATCTTCTGCAGATTCACGTGTAGGTAGATAAGCTGACTATAGGCTGACAACCTCCATGTGGTGCCTGTGTATTGCCTTACGTCCGGGGAATATTGAGATACAAGAGAAGCGTAAAGAGATGTTGTGCTAGTAATCTTGGTGAATGCGGCTCATGGCCAGTCCGTTAGAATCTGGGGGTAGAAAGGTCTGCAGTGTGTGTGTGGATGTATGAAATAGAAGGGGCTTCAACTCTTGAATACAGTTGCTCGACCTTTAAGTGGGATGGCATGGCCTCTGACCTAACCCCTTAAGGGTCAGGTCAGGCCATCACCTTAAAGATCGTACTGTCGTGTTTAAGGTGTCAAATGATCGGTGTAACGAGGATCTTTTCTGAAAAGTATTTGTTGAGAGTGATTGAGACGATATGATAGTTTTGGCTCGGATTGGCTGTTAGGAGTGGTGTGATGAGGGAAAAGAGAGGGAGAGGAAAAGAGAAACCGAAAGTAATATTGGGGAAGCCGTATCACTCTATTGGATGTCAATCAAGGTGACCCTGGAGAGAGGAGCATTGGGAGTTAGGATGACAGTGTGGTAACCTATGATAGACGATGACACGGAGAAAATTTTTGAATTAGAATGGCTTAAGTGTGGAACTCGGTGAAAAAGAGAAATATTTATGGTGACTGACAAATAAAGGCATGGGTAAGGTAGGATGTATAGAAGTAGAGGTGTGAATATATCATTTATGAGATGAATAGATTTGGAGAGATTTTATTGAATTCATATACGGAGCACTTCATTTGCTATCTCATATCAAGATTAGCGTTTTCCGGCAAAGATTACTTCAGAAATACACATAGCGTGATGCGGAAGTTGACTGTAGATAAAATGGCGCTCTTGGCTCGTGTGACTTCGGAGAGTTGGGTGAAGAAAAAGAAAATTGATTACAGAGTCAGTTGTTTCATTTTCTTATTTCTTCACAATTTTCAATGTCGTTCACAGTACATGACGAGTCCCATGAAGACGTCAGAGGAAGGAAAAAAGTGACCATTTTGAAAGCGTAATGTTAAAATGTAATGTAAGACTGACGAAATGGTGCATATCGCGGGAGATTAGAAAATAAAATCTAAGAGACTAAATGAATGCAAATGATAGCAGAGTAAGCGAAGTTATGGAATATATACAGGGAGATAATTACTGAATGAAACTGAAGATTGTTTAATCATAAAAGAATACTGAGAAAAGAATTTAAGCTAGCGAGCATGTGTAAGGCAAAGATGAGACTAGATCTTAGGTGTTGAAGACTTCAGAAGAAAGAAATTGACGACTATGAGATGGTGAAGATTTAAGTCAAAGATGGAAGTAAGATAGCAAGGAAAACAATGGGGTACATATGAGAATCCAGGGAATATAAGAATAGGAAATCTAATAATGTTGTGGTAATGCTGTTTCGTAGAGTCCTGTTGGTTAGATCAGAAGGGATTGCTGGGTTGGTGAGATGGTAAGACCGACGGATGAAAGGCGCTCTCCACACCACACTATGTTACCAGAGGCAGACAGAGATCTTCTGATGAACAGCTGAAGGTTATATACTCCTGGACAACCAGCACAACATAGAGAAGCTCGAATCCTGTTCTCGGCAGTCTATCGCAGTCAGCCCAGCTGTTCATCTTCCCCTAGCGGCTGGTCAATTAATTGGACGGAAGCAGTTTATGTGTAGAGGGGAAGGTACGAGGTACAGTAGTAATTCAGATAGTCAAAAGGATTACTTGCTTGATCGGTGAGCGTGGTAGAATTTTAGATGGACTCGATTGTGTGGGGTGCATAATCACCACTGAAATTAGATGAGATTGTGATAAAAAGAAGTGGCATCTTAGAAATGAAAGTTTTGTAATGATACGGTGGAACGGTGAGAGGCTGAGGAGGATTAGGTGGTGGAGGCGTTCGGTGGGAATGGTAGTGAAGCTGTCGGAAAGTGTGGATGGAAGTGTTAACAGGGAGGTTAACTGCTGAAACACTGAGGAATGTTATGACATGTGGGTGTGAGTTTCCCCGAAAGGGGACTCATGGATATGTGTAGATAACTTAATGTCATGCAAGTTGATATTTTGCTGAAGTAGTAGATACTAAATCCACCTCAGAGGACAGACTTTTGAGATATCCCATACATAGGTGTGAAACCTGGGCGTCAGGGATGATAGGGAGAGTGGCAGATGTCCAGATGAACTTTCTCGTACATGGATTGGGAAGACTGGAGAGAGTGATCACCGAGGAGGGTAAACGTGCGGAATACGGAAAGAAATAGCATGGATGAACGATGAAGGATCTGTATCATGCGATATCTGGCGGATGAGGTTCCGACCCAGTCTTTTAAGGTCAGGTCAAAGGCCAAGGGTCGCCTCGTCGTATCCAAGGATAGCACCGTCATGCTCAAGGGTCGTGCCGTCGTGCTCGACATTCTGAAGGAAGACTTCAACGCGTCGGGCGTGTCGTGTAGCTGTCGCCCCCTCAGCCGACGGCGACGCTGGTCAGGTTTTCATCCAGCGGTGACGTCAGTGAAAATACGTGGTGACCAGTAAGTAGCCGGGTAAGGTGGTGAGGCTAATACCTCATTGTGTCAGGATCATGAAGACGATACTGCCATCTTGAAACGTTCAACGTAAACACAATCACACAACAAAATATATTTACGAACGAAGGTAATAAAAACAAACATAAACAGGCACACACACACACAAAAACAAATCTCGCACGCATGCGCAAGCAAATGCACAGAAGAGATAGGGCCCTACTCGCACTGAACTCCCTTCCTATACTAAACAAACATATACATAATCAATAAGTTGATAATTTCACTCACATCAACAAACAAACATCGACACTAACGTAAACATCAGAAGATATAACAGAAGGACAGTGTCCAGGCCAACATGTGCACACGTACGTACGGAAAACACTGAAACAACGTGGGAGTCGCTTGCGCTAAGGGCAGGATATTACAGCAGGACGACACAAGCCACCTTTATCATATATATACACACACACACACACACATACAAACTAGTTGTAAAGACAGTATTGTTTATTTTATAATTCAAATGGCAAAACAATCCACAGGACAACTTAATGAAGAGACTGATTTATACATTTTTTAATAAATATCAGTATCAATAATTTTTGCATCAATACCGTTAGGGTACATGAAACGCTCTCGCTAAAGACTGAAATTTAACCCTGTGAAAGTGAACTGTATCGTAATTCCTATGAATTTAAACTGACACCAGTTTGAAGTCCAGTCACTCAGTGAGCGTTTCCCTTTATTTTGTGCTGCAAGCTGGGCGCTGGTAAGGGGGAGGAGGGGCTGGTGTCCACCACGCCAGCACTCTGATAACTTAGCTGCCTCACGTCACCAGAGCCTGTGTCCTCACACCGCCCCCACCGCGGCGGCCAATAACCCGGGCAAACGTATTGGATCTTACAGGAGCTCTCCCGCTGACTAGGGCGGCTGACTACGCCAGGCAACGGCAGCGAAGTGGAGCTGACGGAATAACTGAAGGAGCTCGGGGTAAAAATATCGGCTGATGTGGGACTCCCCGACACTATACTTACCTGAAGAAGAAGAAGAAGAAGAAGAAGAAGAAGAAGAAGAAGAAGAAGAAGAAGAAGAAGAAGAAGAAGAAGAGGAATTACCCCGACCATGCACGAAGGCGAGTCCAATGGGCGTTAAGACTACGTCCATACTTAGAACCGGGAGTGAACGGTGATGATAAGTGAATCCAGAGGATAACAGCTAAAAGCTTTATCTACAGCAACCTAGACAGAACATCAACCCTTGCCAACAGCATGCTCAAAATACCAGCAGCCTTTTTTTTTTTTTTTTTGAGCGTGTGTTCGTTACGATAACAAACCCATCAATTACGCATAAAATCCCGAACGCATCAGGCAAGTGGGAGTATCCGGGGACCTTCGCTTCGGCCCGGCTATGACGAACACCCCGACATCCGTGCGACGCGTGACACTTGGGGGTTCCCGCAGCCTCCCCGCCCGGCGGACGACCTGCCAAACTAACGGTTGTGGAAATTACTCGGCCGTGACATCCATGCCGCTGACCCTCCCGATGGAGGTGACGTTTATGAGCCTAAAGGCGGACGGTTACTCCAGAAACAGGACTCACAGTAACCTCGCTCCTATTTACAAGCTCGGCTAAACGTGGACTGAGAAAGATGCTTTGCCCAAAAACATTCTTTCTGCGCCTTACATGTGATTCTCTCAGTAGTACACCAGGCAACAAGTCTTCTGTTACACCATGCGTGTTGAAACTGCATTTTTCTTCGGACAGTTTGGGGGAAAGGAAGTGGCTGGACATGGTGCCGTTGTACTCGAGACACACAAGATGTTTATACAGCACACAGATGTATGGTTCAGGCTTTACTGAAACGTGTGGGCCGTTTACCAGATAATATATTTCGGGTGCCTTATATTCCCTCCCTGCACACTGGGGATGAGCGGGCGTTGATGTTCTCTTTCAATTCGACTGTGACGAACTAGTCATGGGGTTCGACGCCAAATATCTCGTTTTTCATGACTTGAGTGATGCCACGGCCACATAAGGGTCAGGTCAAGCGTCAGGCCGTCACCCCCAGGGCCTATGCCGCCGTGCTCATAGCTCAAGGGTGGTGCCGACTTGTTCAAAGGGGATCTCAACGTAAATGCGAAAAAAAAAATCAAATCAAATGATGATATAAGTAAGAAGGTCTTCCCCAGCAGCAACGTCACTCTCTCAGGCTGTTACAGTGACGTGCTGTATCGTTACCTAATTAATGTCATAATCTCAGTTTCCGTAAGGTAACAGTTTCAGTATTCGACGGACTATTATAATATGATTCACTCACTGCCAGAATTACCGACACGGCACTAAGTAACAAGAACTGTTACCAAATACGCCGGGATGTGCATGCATCTATACTTGATTTACTGCTACCAATTTAGCGTGGATACACAAGCATCTATTACTGATCTCTTATTACTAATTGCGTTTATTGTATATATCTACAACTGATTTCTTATTTCCAATTACGCTTGGAGAGAGAACTAGCAGTAAATGATTTACTGTCAAAAAACAGGCACCGTGTCAACATACAAGCATCTATAACTTATATGATTATATTTAAGGAGACAGTCTGCAGACCGCGATGACTAACAAAACCTGCATATGAAGATGTAAAAGAAACCACTCCGTTAAAGCCCATTCGAGAACCAGTTACAAGACAGTCATGAGAAGCAGATGCAGCTACCAAGACTGTCAAAATACTGACACACGTAATAAAAATGTGTGAAGTTTGGTCAGCAATATTCTAGCATTCCTTCATAAAATTCAAAGGCAGCAATAAAGTATACAGTGATTGTAATATATATATATATATATATATATATA
>JAUUDW010003963.1:0-10361 GCA_032361385.1 Panulirus guttatus
ATCTCTCTTACCCTTACATTACTTACTCGATCAAACCATCTCACACCACATATTGTCCTTAAACATTTCATTTCCAATACATCCACCCTCCTCCATACAACTCTATCTATAGCCCATGCCTTACAACCACATAATATTGTTGGAACTACTATTCCTTCAAACATACCTATTTTAGATATGTTAATGAATTTTTTTCTGTTTTAGATATAGAGCTTCTCTATGAGGAATTCGTCAGATGTAGTTACCCACATGGTACGGTTTGCTTCCTAGATATGAAACAGTTGATATCTGATCTAGGATGGAAGGATAAAGAAAAGAATATCTTCAGGTAGGTTACTCATTTGGACACATATCTTTTTATCTTTTGTCTTTAATTTGTGTTGGATTAAGTTCATACAGCCTTTCATTTCACCCACATACTTTGTCAACCCATCACGAGTGTGCAAAAGTGAAATACTGGTTTCACTGTTATTATTTTTTATCAGTTTTTCACTTCATACGTTGAGTTGATTCATGAAAGGAGACAAAAGACTTCATTGACCATTTTCATAGCTTTATATTATCAGCAAGTTAGGTCATGTTATGGTACACAGGATCTTATATCAAACATAAAACAATCAAGTAAAAAGAAAGTATAAAAGCATTAAGAAATGCTGATATTTATAGTAATGTAATGGTAAAAATCAGACAGACAAGTTCAGGGAAGGATGCAGTTTCTGTGGAAATAAGATGCATTCAAGTGTCAGCTGTACAGGTTTTCTTGTGTTTGTAAATTTGCTAATTTTTTCCAAAGGATTTACATGTAGTCAGCAAAGATTAGGAGTAAAGTTGTTTGTGATCATCAGAATCTTGTAGTTGTTTTACTAATCATATTGTGGTACTATATTAGGATGTTAAGGATGGTTGTACAGTAATTTATCTTCATATGTTCTGTGGCATTGATTACCATCATACATAATGTGAATGCCATGAATTGAAGATTGAAGGGAAGAAGTAGGTATTGACTTTAAATGCATGTATTTTCATGGTCACTACTCCCATTCCTTAACTTTTTGGTGTGCTTTTTAGCATTAGTAACCATATTAGAAAATTATTTATTTGATTGTATAACTGTATGAGATAGCAGTCTAGCTGCTTTTAATGAACAGACACAGCTTGTGTCAATCCAAGTAGTGCTAAAATTTGTCTTCATTTTTTATCATTATTTAATGGAAATTTATGCTAGAGTTATCGTTGATGAATAACTAGGGGATCAGGACTCAATCCAGATATTTAATGAGGACAGCTTTTCCACCAGGACATTTGATCGACAAAGAGGAGGAGAACTAGGTCCAAAGGAATTTATTCTTGGCCTTGCTGCGATGGATCCAATGACAAGTCATGGGAAAGGACCTGCAGAAATAAGATGTCGTTACATATTTAAGTGAGTGTTTATTGAGTTGGTTTTACATATTTTTACAAAGCATGAAGTGTTCACAGAGACACATCATAAAGATACACATGCTACAGACACGGGGTAGACAAGGTAGGCAAAAATATTATTGATTTGTGTCTAGTAAAATGGTTTGCAGTTTAGAAGAGGGTTGGGAGGGGGTTTTTCAGATCATATGGTAGTACTGTGTAGGTTAGTACTTTGTTGTAAATGGTATAGGACAAGAGGCACAGAATAATAAGTGTGGAAATGTTGAGGAATGAGAGGGTAAAATGTACCATCCAAGATAGATTAGAAGAATATCTGATATTGTCTGAGTCTGTTCAGGGTAAGATGTAGGTCATACGGAGGCCATTTATCTTACAATGAAGGCACTGAACATTTGCTCCTCATTTGTTATGCACACACCCCACAGAGACATACACTCTTCACTACTGTTTTTGATATATGGTCCATTAGGCTGATGTAACCATTTTCTCAAGCAGTGCAGGATCTCCGTAGAAGGGGATCCAAAAGCAGGAAGGAAAGTTAAGTTATATATACTTTAGGTGTTGACAGATCTTGCCTCCAAGTGGCAACATTACAGCATAAGAAGGCATCTTTGATGAGGTTTTAACATGTTCAGTGAATGGAAAGGGTAAAGCAGCATTGATGATCTTCTCACTCCCAAAAACCCACCATACAACATGGACTTCAGCCTCAGAGCTGCAAAAGCACCATAAAATTGGTTTTAGGGTTATGTGATGATGGTAATTATAACTTTTTTTCCCATGCATGTTTGCTGTTTTCCTTACAAGCAAAGTAGCATCAAAAACAGATGAATGAACCTTAAAGGAAAAATCATCTATTACCCCTTCCTCATTCCTTCTTTTGGAAATTAATACAGGAGGGTAGGATTTTCAACTCCCCGTTCTTGCCCCTTTTTGTTGCGTTCTGTGACATGCATAAACTATGTGGGCAGAATTCTCTCTCCCCTATCACCAGGGATAAATAAGAACGATGATAATTATATGGGATATAATCCCTGGGGATAGAGGAGAAAGAATACTGCCCACGTATTCCCCAGGTGTAATAGCATGGGGCTGGAAATCCTTCCCTCATATTTTGATTTTCAAAAGAAGGAACAGGGAAGGGGGCCAAGAGAGAATTTTCCCTCTTAGGCTGACATCTGTTCTAGACGCTACCACACTAACCTGGGAAATGGTGAATATATATGCAAAAAGTAATGATATATCACTTTGATGGGGGAGAAAAATTCTACCTTGTTACTCCCTGCATATTGAAGGCAACTGAAGGGAGCAGGAGCAGGTGGGCTAAATCATGGAAAGGTCTTTGGGGTTGTGGATAGGGATCTTTGGTGTTGGTGCCTTGCTAATGTGGAAAACTGCGATCGAGTGAAAAAATTATTATTATAGTAATGATAATGAAAATGGAAAATTGGAATGGATAAGCTTTTGGGTGCTCCAGGCCAGAACATGCAGGAGGTTGTATGGTATTTATGGGAAAGAGTGAATTGGAGCAATTTGATGTACAGAGGACTACATGCTGTCAGTTGACTGAATCAGGGCATATGAAGCGACTGGGGGATATGAGAGAAAGGCCTCTGGGGCTTGGTTGTTTATAGAGGACTCTAGTCTTGGGGCACTACAAATAACAGTTACAGAATGGACGTGAGTGATTGAGGCCTTTTCTTAGTCTTTTCCTGGCATTGCCTCGTTAACATGGGAAACACTGAACAAGCATGAAAGACAATGATAATGATAAAAGTCATCATGATAATCATCCATAGGGACAGGAGAGAAAAAATCCTGCCCACTTGCCTCCTGTATGTCACTGAAGGTGGGTAAGAGGAATGTGACAGGAAACCTGAGAATCCTTCCCCTCTATTTCTTTGTAAATGAAGTAACAGAGGAATTAGCAAAGCAAGTATTTTTTTTTTGCTAAGGCTCGGTCATCTATTCTAGGCACTACCTCACTTTACACAGGTAATAAAAGTCCTGTATGAATTTAAAGATGATGATAATGATAACAAAAATGAAAATAATGATAATGCTATTAATAACAATGATTTGTATATTGATTGGATGGTGAGAGAGGTAAATGCAAGGGTCTTGGAGAGAGGGGCAAGTATGGTGTTTGGGTTTAGGGGCTGGGATTTTTTTTTCTTTCTTTCTTTTTTTCCCCACGGGTTGCAGATTCAAGTGAGAATATGCAGAAGTTTGTGTGTGAGTTTAGGGGAGCGTTTGTAAGAAGAAAGCTTTATTGTAAATGTGAATGAAAGTAAGTTCATAATGTTTAGCAGTGCATGGAAACGAGTTAATTAGGGTGTGAGTTTGAATGAAGAAGAGTTGGAGAAAGCTAAGTGTTTTAGATTCCTGGGAGTGGACATGGCAGTGAATGGAACCTTGGAAGCTGAGGTGAGTCATAGGGTGGGTGAGGGGGTGAAGATCCAGGGAATATGAGTCTGTTTGAATGTATAGTAGTCCTGACAGTGCCTTATGGATGCAAGGCATGGGCTGTAGAGGTTGATGTGTTGGAAATGAAGTGTTTGAGGACAGTATATAGTGGTAGGGTTGATTGAGTGAGATGTGGTAGCATTAGAGAGAGGTATGGCAATATTAAGAGGGGAGGCTGAAATGTTTGGGCAATCTCATCCACTCCTGCAGCTTTGTAATGCTTTATCTTAGGCAAGACTTGCACTGTCTCATTTCTTTTCACCAAACCACATGACTGAAATCTTTCACTCTGCATACCACCTTGTCCTAGATACATCACATTCACCTTCCTGTCATCTAACACATTCAGCAATTGCATATACTTGTTAAGATGTATGAAAGAGAGGTGATGTAGAGGGTAGTGGCATGCACAGAACATCTGACTTGGGAGCAGCAATGTAGTTTTAGAAGAGATAGAGGATTTGTTGATTAGGTGTTTACTTTGAAGAATTTGTGTGAAAACTTTATAGAGAAAGAGGTGAAATTGTATGTTGTAGCCTGTTGTCCCCTGTATCCCACATTGCTTCAGTTCACTCTCTCCTTGCCCACCTCACACCCTCGTTCATGTTCAGTCCCCAAGCCTTCAAAGCATTTTTCCCTCCATCCTTCCACCTCCCCCTTGGTTCCCCCTTTTCTTTTTAGTTATAGATTGATGAAATATAAATGTGAGAACTACTGCATATGGTTAAAGTGTGATAGAATGAATGTTGTAAATTTTATCACTTTCCATCTTTTAGGTATTATGACAAGAATGAAGATGATAATATGGAGTTGCATGAATTGAAGGAAATGATTCAAGACATTGCCCAAGTACAAGGACTGGAAACAACTGAGGAGATGCTTGAGGAAAAAATTAAAAAAGCCCTAGAGTAAGCACAGATTTATCAAATACTGATTGTATCTTTCTATTCTCATCTAGTCGGCAGAATTCTGTTACCATGGTAGGACGATTTATGAAGAATTTTCACAAAGCCTAATATTCTTTGCATAATCCATTTGAACACTTCTTTCACAAGAAAAGTCCTATATTATGTACTACCACCAGTTTCATGTGGTGTGCTCTTGTCATCCAACCACTTATAGTTGTTTCTTAGTTTTTGAATGTTTCTTTGTTTCCTTGCAGCTCCAATTCCTCTCCTCTTATGATATACCAGCTTTCCTTATAGACACTGAATCTCAGTCATGCTTTACACAGAACTGGTCCTCCAGTGAGCAGGTTCCACATTCAGCCCTAAGAAAATTCCTTTCAACCACCTTCATCATTCTAGGTACAATTTTTTTGCTGGCCCTATATTCACTCTTGAATTAAAGGTGGACTCTACCTCATACACATTCACACCAATGTTTACCTTTCTCTTCCATATGATATTTTGCTTATTACTGAATCCTTTTTTTTCTTTTGAATGACCTTAAATGCTGTAATTTCTCGATAAGCCAGACTCTGAATGCTGACCTTAGATAACCAAGACTTTTTGAAGACCTTCCTGATGTTAAGGCTTCATAGAGTATCTATGTATCTGGCTAGAGTGTTAGCAACTTCCCCATCTCATAGGAGATGATACAGACCACTGCTTTTGTCTTGGAAAAATAGTGTGCTTAGGCAGCAGTTTGCATTATAATACTGTCTCATATCTTAGGAGTTGCCAGTGTTCTCACTGTGATCAAATTTGACATTCATTAGCCTGTTGCAAGCAAATGTACTCATTATGTAGTGACTGAACATACCCAGCCTGTCTTCCCAGGGGATATACACATGTAAAGGTGTCACCAATTCCAGGGAAATTGCTGTTGGCAATGAGGAGTTGCCAGTTACTTATTTCAGTCCTGAATCTGATCCTTCCAAGAGAGGTTGACCTTCTACTGAGATGGATGAGCCAAATAGAAATTTAGAAGAGTCTCGAATCGGATGGATGATGCAGATGACATATAAGATGAGAAAGAGAGTCACGGAGAACATGCAGTATAGTTCAGCTGCAGCTGGAAAAGGTGGGAAAGTCAACACCTGTAGTGCTGATGTGGTTGGTGGAGTTACCACGTTCTACTCTGACATGTACGCACTACAGATCTCGAAAATCCATGCCTCAAAGTGAAAGAGGATCTCGGATTACAGGCTTCCTTAAGAAATAATGGAACCAAGTGCTTTGATGAAGGTTCACTGTGAAGACGGATATCATGGCCATAAAGGCACCCAGATTTGGTATCAGTAATCATGTACCTATGGCATTTTACTGAGGGGAAATATCTTAAACTCAAGTTGCTTGAGGATTTCATGAATACAAAGGTAGGGATCAGAAGACAAAAAAAATTGCATAAAGACCTGAACATTATATAAGTATGGGCAGAAAAGAACTTGATGGAATTTATTGGAGGAACTTTGAGTTAATGTCATGGAGTAATTAGCAATAACAGTAGCTTGACAACTTTTTACAAAGGTCCAATTTGGAAAATCATAGAAAATGAAGAAAACATCAAAGATGAAAAAGTTATAATGAATGAGAAATGTGAATTCAAGGAGGGCCTTGTTAATAAGAGCTTTAAACTTTAGAAAAGAGAGACAGAAAGGTTATGATGTAAATGAGTGATCCATGATTAAGAAGCATAATTGAATACTGCTGTCTTATATAATTACCATTCAAATGAATGGAAATAAGCAAAGTAGAGAGAATTCAAAAAGACATCACGAGGAAATCACGACATTGGAACATTTTCACTATCAGGAAAAGTTGACAGAACTCGAACTTTACAGTTTAGAAAGAAAGAGAAAGATACATGGTAAGCTATGCATGGCAACAAATTATGAACATTAGGTATTATGCATTGGATCTGAAAGCATCTTAACTAGGAAGAACAGAATTATCATGTCTGCAATGGTATCTTGAAATATTCCAGACAGAAATCATGTAAGAGAGTCCAGCAATTAAGTTGGAAATATTGTCCAGTATACTACCAGGAAAAATAAGAAACATGCATAGAAAAATTTTGGAAACATTTGAAAGAAAATTTGATGTTTAGGTGAACTCATTCCTAAATGAACCCAGAATTGATAAAAACAGAATGTGCATATGGCATAGAGATACTGTATGATTCGTGAAGTAAGATGTGTAGTGAGTGCTGTGTTATAGCCCTGTTTATATAGCATAATTGTTTCCTAAGTATCAGTCGGTAGGTTGGCACTCCTTCTTAATTCCCCTTCTTACATGTAGATCCTCTGTCTGTCTGTCTGTCTGCCTTTGCTCATCCTCTCCATATGTTAAAACCAATTTACGCCCTGGTCATATCTTTCAGTCAGACTGCTTTTGCTGCCAAAGGAGCTTTTCTTAGTTTTCTCCTAGATGTATTATATAGTATGTCATTTTATGCAAAGTTGAGTTTCTTATAAGCAGTATCTTCTTCAAACTGTGTGAATATAATTCAGAATTGATCATTGACAAGCTGTATGACTTAGAAGCATGTTATGTCACCTTCATGCATTATCATTGCAAAGAGAGTTTGTTTTCTGAAGATATGTACATTTCTGATTTTCAGAACTTTTGGTGTAGCAAGAGAATCCAAGGTGCCTCTTGTAAATTTTCTTGTGGCTGTAGGTAACTTGCGATTTCGGGGTACTTCCGTGCTCTTCCGTGCCAACATGTCAGTAATCTCCCACATAGTGCATAAATATGGACAAACCAGGTAATGTATGTTGTGACTGAGATATAATGACACCTAACACTCATGTTACCAGATCACTGTCAGAGTACCTTCAAATTGTAAGAACATAGAAAGAAAAAAACAGATCTTGTGCTTGTACTGTATGTAGATAACACATCATACATGTGCTACACGTCTAAGATAGCTTCATGGTTGATAGCTAGTTCTTCCATCTATATATTATAGGAGTGTCTTGGTTGTTTACCAAAAAAACAGACCAGAACATAATTCTTCTTGCAAGAAGTGATATAGACAAAGAGCTGCACACACATAGTTGTGGGAATTGGACGTAGGAAATTAATGAAATACCAAAGCAAGACAATAAAGGGTAAAAAGAGTTTTAGTTAGATGGCATTAGAATTAGGAGACTCAAGATGCACAAGGTGAGCCATAAGTGTTTTTGCACTACAGTAAGCACAAACTCCACCCTTTGGAGTGAAATAATAATAATGATAATACTTAGAGATCTGGTAGTGCAAAGGAGAAGCAGCCTTAGACAGTTGGGTATCAGAGAGAAGAAAAAATTCAGGGGAGGAGATAAGCATTTTGTGTTCAACAGAGAGTTAGAATTAAGACTGTAAGTGTTGCCAAAGTAGATAGAAAACTAGCTAGTTTAAGAGCAGTAGCTGTGGAAGTGAGGTGTATCTTAGTCACATGATGGCAGTCAAATGGGCTCTTGGATCCACACAGCCTTTTTTGAATGGTTGCATTGCTCTGAATTGATGCAGGAGAATTGTCAGTGGGTTGTGCTACCTTAGATATTGAAAGAAAAAAGGTAAGAAAAATAGGAAAAGATAAGAAAGATAGGTGTGAATTATGTGTATGAAATGTTGTTTATGAGAAAAAGAGGGTGAACAGTTGGGATTCAGTATCAGTAACCCATATGTAGATGAGGAAATAAAAAGAAAAGGCCATTTGGGCCTTAAAGGGGATACATAACATTCACACTGAGAAGTGTGCATTTTACTGCTTGATTTGCCATTTAAATTGTTTTTTTGTCCTTTTTTATGTAAGATTATTTTAGATTATTAAAATTCATTGGAAGATTATATATCAACACCACAGTGTACTTCTTTCCTACAGTTGTGCTTTGCATTTTGTACTGTATGAATGGGCCATCTTGCGCTATTTCCTAAAATTTTGGCTATATCCTGTGGGCGTTTTTAAGCTGTTGCCAATTTGCAATTACTTATTTGAACTGCAGAGGGGGTAGCTTTACACTCTTTGAGCCTAAATCTTGATCATTCTATACTATCATACACCTTCTAAACTTATGTATGTTGTCCACTTTACTGCATCCTCTTTCCCTTTATTCTGATTATTTATCTATCTATCTATCTGTGTCTATATCTCTGATGTCTGTTCCAATTAGAACTCCCTCAAAGGGGTGGCCACAGCAATGGAGTCACCATAACTAGTGAACTCCAGTGCTTTTCCTATTCTTTTGTGCCTCACGCTGTTAACAGGCCACTGGCAGAGGGCAACTCTAGCACAGTGTTTGCTGAGGCTCCTTCCTCATGTTCCTGCTGACTACTACTATTCACTTCTTTTAAACTATAAAAGTATTTCTCTTGCTTAATTTCATGTCATGTCTTTTAGTTTTCCTATCCATTCAACTTATGAAGAACTGTTCACTTTCTACATCATCATTCATCATTCTGGTGTAAAAACTTTAAGGTTGTGATAGAGTCACCCTTCACTCTTCTGTCTTTTAATATTTTGTGTACTGTATATTTAATAGCTGCTGATGTTAGTTTGTGTGATGTAGAAATAAAGAAGAAATCAATATTTAGCAGTATTGGTGTATGTGCTCTGGAAAATCTTTTGGCACTGATGTAGATAAATAGTTACCTGTTCAGTTTTAGTCAGTAACTGATTTACCTTTAATATCCAGGAAGAAGGAAGCTCGAAGTCCATTTAGAAGTCCTGCCTCACCTGGTCAGGACAGCAAACGGTTGAAAAGGAAGTCTCTCATAGGTCTTGAGAAGGATGTTGTGAAAAACTGTTCATCTGGATATAATGAAGCTCTGAACAAAGATTGTGTAGACCAAGATGTGTTGATGCTGTCAGTTTGCAGCACTTCTCAAGGTCAGAAAATGTATTTACATCTGTCATTCTGTCTACCTGTCCTTCATCGTGAACTCTGTTCTCAGTAACCAGTGGGTGGATCGAGTGCTGTACTTACTTCCTAAAAATCATATACATCTTCAGCCCATGTCTAGTGCAATATAGTGAAAACTAGACCTCCACATTTATATAATAGCTTCTTATTTTTCCATGTTTCACTCTAAGTTGGTTCATCACACGAGATTATCATCTCCATTCGCTCTACCTACATATATGAAATGCTTCCTCAAATCTTATTCCCAATCATTCCTTTAACATCGTCAGAAATATCTTGAGGCCTAATTAATTGTCTCACTGCATTTGTTCATCTCTTCTGTCGTTTACCTCTTCTTGTACCATTTGCAGTAGTACTAGATATCATTATGACCAGCCTGGTATCTACTAAACATTCTGTATGACTGTATAATCCTAAAAGGCTTTTACCCATGTGCTTTTATAATGATTTCCTCTATCCATGTATCTTTCTCTCATTTTGTTCTCTTTACTATCTTATCTTTTATTTATTTATTTATTTATTATGCATGATCGCTGTTTCCCGCATCAGCGAGGTAACGCCAGGAAACAGACGAAGAAAGACCCATCCCCCCACATACACACATATATACATACATGCACAT
>JAUUDW010003974.1:0-10361 GCA_032361385.1 Panulirus guttatus
TTAATAATCTAAACACTAAATATATCTATTACAAGAAGGAAAAACAATAGTAGCTATCTAAGGGATGGAAAAAAGATAGGATAGCCGGAAAGCAATGCCAGAGGATTCACTGCTATCAGGCAGACAGAAATAAGTGCAATAATGGCATTAATCTCTGTGGCAGTTTCTGATTAGCCAAAAGTGAGACCAAAACTTGCTACATGCTGCTATCTAGTTGGAAAGATAGTAATGGGAGGGAAGCCTGTGCTTCCCACCAGAGAGATAGAGGGTTAGAAGGTCCTAACCCCAAACTTCCCTGAAAATATCCTTAAGAATCTCTCATGTTCATGGAACAGATTGCAAAAAAGAGAAAAAGAATCTTGAAATATTTCATAAATGAAAAAGTAATTTTGACACAAAAAAAAAGTATTTTTTTTCAAAATCTGTTATAACTACAGCAGTCTTCGAACACAGTACGAAACTGTACTCCAATTCTAAAACACCATAATACAAATGTCATTCTATGAGATAATGCTATATGGGGGCTACTGGGAATCTTAAGGTTTCAAGCATTCTGAAAATTCCCTGAATTTCTGAAAATAGTAACAAAACATCAATCAGATTTTTTTGCACTCTAAAATGGACTTTCCCTTTGTTCAATAAACTTCAGTCATCAGGGGCAGTACTGAAATAAATGAGGTTGAAAAGATATATAAAACATGGGTAAAGTTTGCATCATTGAGAAATATTAAGGTTTTCATGCACAAATTTTATTGGGGAAACTAATATGAAGGGCAAATGACTATAGAAAATTACAGTATGCCTACATCTTGGATATCAAAGACTTACTTTACGTGCTGTGTTAGTCCAGGCAAGGTGAGTAAAGTGGGAATCTATGGAACATGCTACAACTTCTGTGTTCAACTTGCGAAACTCTTCTACTCTGTCATTAAATGCCAATATTTCTGTTGGACACACAAACGTGCTGGAAAGTCAAATAAAAGCAAACTTATAGAAATTATTATCTCAACCAAATAAATGTACCAATCAACAATACTAAGATGGTTTTAGCATAAATAACTAAAACTAAGATGCATTCACACTCAAACTTTCAAAATGAGGGAAAAAATATACTTCTACTTATGTCCTATATTCATCCTTTATATAGCAAAGGAACTCACAAAAAAATTCCCCCACACACAACAATCTTTAAACATTTGCAGGCTTCTGCCTCTCAGGTACTCCTCTAATTAATGTACTATTTCAATTTTGCCTATCTTTGCAATTCTTTTATATACTTCCCCTTAACCTGACTCAATTCATCAGTCATTCTCCACCTATATCCACACCAATTAAGTTCTTAATCTTTCACTCTCGTTGACTCTTTTCTTCACAATACCAAATTTCCTGATTTCCTCACTGTTTTCTCAATCCACTTGTAATTTTTTACCCATACTTCAGAAAATCAAATTTGATTACATATACCTTACAAACTCTGTTGTTATAAACTTAACTCTGTCATGCAAATAGTGCAGTAAACACATACTGCACAACTAACAAACCTTACCACGACTGACAGACTGTATTTCACTAATCTCTTTAAAGCTACATCAATCTCCTTACATTGCAACACTCTCTGAAATCTACCTTCCAACTCACCTTCCTTCATGATATCTCTATCTATATATCCAATGCGGTTCTGTCTTGTGTCCATAATGACGTATTTCTCACTCAGACTACCATTTTTTCTGCACAACTATCTTGCCTGTAAAATTCCTTTATACTGTATTTGTTTCAAACACAGTCTTGTGAATTCACTCCCCTGAACTTGTAATTCTTTTGCCAATTCTGCTTTTATCTTTATATAACCCACATACAAAAATATCTCAAAATTCTAATCCCTCCACTTTCATTGTCACTTTTCTACCAGTTAAAAAAAAGATGAGATATGACTGAAAAAATCTAACCATAACGAAAATGAAGGCATTAAAGACAAACACCCAAGTGATTTTGAATTCAATTTCAACTTTCCCTGCAAAATCCCTTAGTTGTTTCTGCTAACTTGCACCTTATCTTTCTAACATCAACTGCTATACATACCTAGTTCAATTTTTAGCTAGAAAATATACAATTGCTTTTCACTTATTCTGATATCTTTTTCTAATAAATACTTTGGGTGAGCATATAATTCACACAACCAATTTCATGTGTTTACAATTCCTTTTGGTTACTTAAGTGCACCATTTGGGATTTCTCTTTAATTTTTTTTATCTTCTCTGCCCGGAAATCCCAGGCAGTTATCATGTTACATACAAAAGAATTCACACAAATTCACAATTACAATTACAAAACTTCAAGCCCTTAACTTAAATTCTAAAACCAATTACCAGATTTTCCCAGTGAAATCTTTCAGGAATAACAACAACATTCTCTGAGGTACTTGAAGGATGAGAGCACTAAAGGATAAAAAAAAAAAATTCAGAATTAAAAGTTTGCAAAGTAATGTGTTTATAAAGATTTCCTTTACCTTTGGTTTATCATGTGTCCCTCCATTCTTTCCTCCCTCATATCTATCAGTAAAAAATTTGCCTCTTTTGTAATGCTCCTGTTGTTTAGCTTTGACAACAAATTAGGCATACATAATGTGGATCCCAAGGTCTCTTTCACAGACAAGTATCTGTAATTCATTTCCCAGTGGGTAATAATCACACTAAGGCCTTCTTTTACTATTTCCATCACCATTTCCTTGCAATTAAGACTGAATTTCATGATCCACTTATCTAACCAACTTTGGAGTTTGCCTAGGTCCTTCTGGAGATACTAAATTATAAGAGAATTCATATAAGAAGAAAGAAAAGATACTGATCCAAGAGAATTTGAAGCTGCCAGACAGCCAAGAATGAGAAGGTCAATGACATAATCTCTGTGACCACTGGTATCTAACTGGCTGAAGGCAAGATGGAAATAAGCAAGCTGCCACTTGCTAGCTGGAGGGAAAGTGATAGGTGGAAATGTCACTGTTTCCCCACAAGAAAGTCATATGGTTAGGCCACAACCCCAGTTTCCCTATACAATGTGCTAGAGAAACTCCATGGTCGTGGGACATACCATAGAGATGGACTAAGGAGTAAACATTGTCCCTAATATGTTGCTACAATCCCACAGTAGGAATATTGTTAAGGAGAAAAATTGTCTGCTAGTAAATATGAGAATAGCTCTCAAGAATTTGAATATGGAAATATTCAGCAGTGTCCATATCCTACATAGGGCCAAAACTAGAATACGCTTTTCAAGTTTGGTCAATATGCTTCTCAAGTATGGTCACCACACCTAAGTAAGTACAAAGACCTAATAGAAGAAGGCAGCAAATTAAGATAGCAAAATTACAGGGAAAGGCTTGAGGCTTTAATTTCCCACCTTGGATGACAAAAAGTGAGAGGTGATCTAATTATAAACTTTAACTTTTTAAAACTTAATGATGACATGGACCTGTGAACAGTTCTTCAAGAGATGCAGGGATAGAGTAACCGGAGCACATAACATGAAATTAGGCATGAAACTTGTTAAAAAAGATTTAAGTAAGTACTTTTATAGTATATGGGTGGTGGATGAATGGAATAATATGACTGAGGACATAGTAAATTCAAACAGCAAACACAAATTCAGAAAGTTGTAAGATAGTAGAGAATGTTCAAGAGATAAGGCCCCAGGAATGTAAAACTCCCTCCCCTTGAAGTACAAACAGGCATTTCCAAAGGAACGTAAAATCATGTCTTTTAACACATGCTGGATCTAACATTTTCTTAATTGGCTTTCATTAATGCAAAAATAATAAAAGTCTAAACAACTTACAAATCCAGTGGGTAGAAGAAGAAAACTAGGTATTTCCCACGGTAGTCTGTGAGCTTCAGCTCCTGAAACTGGCCATCAATTACAGCAGTGCCTTCCCATTCTGGGGCAGGTTTACTTACTGAAAAATCAAACATAAGACTGTTGATTCGATATGACATTGTGGAATTTGTAAACTACTAGAATTTAATGCTATTCATCACTTTTTAAAAAGAAAAAGATATCTAAAACTTTAAACGTATTACATAAAATCATACATTTGGGCTTCCTTTTACAAAATTCATCAATCTATTTATATCAAAATTATTGTACAAAATTTCACCAATACTTTTATGTCTTCCACTGTTATCATTTAACTCATATATGACTCTTGATACTCCTACTATTTTTTGGATTGCTCAGATAATCTAACTGTAGCCTGAAAACCCAGGATGTCATGGCACGACCAGAATTAGTCTCACAAACTTTTCTAGGTAGTTAACAATAAACATGGTGGCTAACTCTATACCAAGAATGGGGTGCTGATGCAATGGACAAATACCACATTGCATTTTATTAAGTTCAATACCACATTGCCTTTCATCAAGTTCAGCTTGGGTTAGAGTGATCACAAACAGTATTAGTGTATGCTGACTGCCAGCACATGTGGGATCATAAGCAAAATAACATTTGACCCACTGGTGCCAACTCGTCGGCAAAATAACTTTCTATCAACAGATGGCAACCAGTAAGCAAAGTAACGTTTGATTCAATGATGCTGACTAGGTGGCACAGGTGAATCAGAGCCTATTTTGCTGATTACTCAGAAAAATAACCACTTCCTAATCTGAACAAGAGGGAAACCTAAACATTTCATTAATTGTTACTTCAATGAAAATATATTTTTGAAAGATTTTTCCAAAAAATGAGTAGAGTACATCTTATCATGATGTCCACATACATATATGAGTACAATCTTCTTTAGTGATGTCTTTACTGATGTTCAAGTAATCTACATTAGTTAATATCCCCAAATCCTAGAGTCACCTAATTGAGTTAGTAGCAGAAATATTTTGACTTTGCTGTAAGAGTTTTATCATTCTTCTCAGTGAGGCCAATTCATCTACAAATAACGTTTCAACATTTGTGACAAGACACATAACTCATGAGACACATACAAAATATACAGTTTTAACAGCATCTTTATCTCTTACTGGGCTGGGGTTGGACCTGACTTATACTAATTCTTTTTTCTTTGACATTTTCATTCTCATTATTTTCCAATCCCACGGCTGCCGTCTCAACAGGGAGAAAAAATATCTGCCACCGTCTTCCTTTTGCATCTTCACTGCCTCCTTTCTCCTGTCATGTGCATATTTTTCGACAAACAAATGACACATGAGGTCATGAAAATCAAGCAATTTGAACAAAAGTTACCAGAGTTCTGGTTTGACATAGACATTCGTTATAGTAATTGTCTAGAACAGTGTTTAAAGAGTAGACTAACAGTTGCATAGCATCATTTGGAGCATTATGACTTTAAAGATATCAAATAAGGCAATAAGGGCTATCTTTAACAGTGAAAATGTGGAGTTAATTAACGTAAATATAGGTAATACATTTATGAAATACCAAAAACACTATAGAAAACACCCAGTAGCCAAAATGATTGAAGAAATATAGGAACACTATATTCATCTCCTAAAGGGATTTGCATGGCCTCCCGCAGTGTCATCTGTTTTGTGACAATCAGTGTTACCTTGACACTGCATATTCAGGAATGGGACTGGTATAGTTCAACTAAGAAAATGTTATTCCTGCCGTTATGGAGCTTAGGTAAGGTTTATAGTCTTCCACAGGCATTTCTGTAATCACTAAACTATATATGGTAAAGCAACTAAAACATAAGTAGCCATTTCGATGCAAAGCTAAACAGACTTCCTTCTATGTAACCACAGGGCTTCTGTCAGGACGAGATTGGACGTGAACTGTTACGAAGATTTTGAAGGTGAGATGGTACCAGAGGTGGACAGCACCTCTTACCAGAACTCAACTGTGTATTCATTTATCTCAAATAATATATTCCAAAACAGTGGTGCCCCTAAACCGGTACTTTTCCTTTGGAAAGCTTTTCGTCCCCTTGCAGTACTAGTAGCCTTTTTAACGATTAAGAATAACGGGAAACTACATCCACTCATTGCAGTAATGTTCATAACATTTACCCAAAATGCTGAAATGACTATAATTCTGCACAGATGAAGAACATACTCATAGCTTTAGTCCACTGAAGGTTATGGCCTGACGCCCTTCCTTCGGTGTTCGGGTAGACAGATCCCCCAGCAAAAGTGTGGCACTGTTCCTCTGCTGCGCCGCCTAACGCTCCTACGCCCATATATACCAAACCCACGAGTACACAAAGCTTAATAGCTGACATTGCTATTTCTTTGCTTCCAGATTTTTGCTAAGTTGACGTGCCCGCAGCAACACATATATGGCCGGTTTTGATTGGCTGGGATGTGCTCAGAACCTCGGATTGTCTTCGTCTGGCTAGAGCTTCGTTCCATTCAAAAGTTTATATCGTGCTATTAGATTAAAGATCATTGATTTTCCTGAAATAATCAAGGAAAATTAGAGATAAAAAAGTCGGTACAATGCCATACTATTTAACAAAGACCACCAGTCGGCAACTATAGTAATCGTGATTGCTGCATCAAATTTGTTAATATATACAGGCTTCATATATTTACAGCTATATGAATATGATAAAAATCGTACTAATTTATGTGAATTTTGTTTACACAGTGATCCATAATGTCACAAAACACGGTTGATGTTCACATTGTATCCATCTCCCATGACCATGCTAAAGCCATTGCATTGTATTCAGATGCAGGGCCAAACCGACCAATGAGAGCTGGATGAAACTTTGTTTACTAATTCTTATGATGCTCATTGGTCAATCGAGATGTGTATACGAGGAAAACATGGGTGCATTTCGATTAAGAATTTGACATTCACAATCATTCCACTGGCAAGCTTGTAGGTTGTAGAGTGCAAGACGCATATTCCAAAGAACGGTAAGAATGAATTTGTTATATTTTAGAGAAATGATGCATTTGTAGCGATGTCGATATTTGGCTGTTCGATTTATCAGCATCGGGGATATCCTGAAGATAAGTCTGAACTCAACTCTATAATGCTTGACAGTGTGCCACGTGCCACCTATTTTAACTTAATAGCCAATATATACTGCATGAGGAGGGAGTTTTACATTCGTAGGGCCCCATTTCTTGAACATTCTCAGCTATCGTACGACTTTTTACATTTATGTGTGCTGTCTTCAGTCATCTGTTCCATTCCTGCACCACTGTTTTAATATAAAAGTTCTCTTTTACATCTTATTTTTAAAAAGGATTTCCTTTGATCATCTGTTAGATCATTTGGCCCTCACTCTTCTCCTTTACACGGTGGGCATACCTAAAGATTTTGATCTATCCCTGTAACTTGGTTCTCTTTATTTTGGTGCCATTTTTGTTGCCCTTCTCTGAACCTTCTCAATTAGATCTATATACTTCATTAGATGTGGTGACCAAGCAAGAAGCATATGCTAGTTTTGGCCTTGTGTAGAATATGAACAGCTTTCTAAATATTATCCACGTACTGGAGAGCTATTCTTATATTTGCCAAAAGACAGTTTGTTTCCTTTACTATTCTCCTGATGTGGGACTCGACTCTGGCGGCGGCTCAGGGACAAAGATGACGCCAGACATTATGTAAATAATATTGATGTTGTGTTGAAGGAATATCTTAACTTCTTAGGCTTTAGTAAGCCCCTTTGTTATGTTTATATGTACTCGCGACACTTGCCAGATGCCTCTGGCATTATTGTACAGGGGTACCTAGTGACAGCGCTAGGATCCCGATTCCCGTGTCAAGTAGTAAAGTATCAAAACTAACTAACTGAATTAAAACAGCAAGACCACATGGTCCTAACGAGGCTGTTTGTGATGGTGGAAGGCGTCAGAAAGTCAAGTGATTAATGTGGCAGGAGTAGAGAGACTTGACAGATTTTTCAGAGCTTCTCTCTCAATGATGCCAAATGATCCCATTTGCCGCTGGGCACGTTCACGTTGCTTTGGACACAGCAGGGGAACTGCGTTAGATATGTGAGTTTCTTTTTACGAGTACACACGTGTTTAGCTGTGTATTTAGACTGATGTTGAGAAGAGTTGTGCCTCTGTGGAGGCACTGGTGAATTACCGTATCGTCTCTCGCATAAGCAGACCCGTGTGAGAGCTTGTTAACATCGACTCCTTGAGCAGGACGATGCCATCCGAGTGTACATATATGATGGCTTGGCCTTTGGCACGACCGTTACCTAAAAGGTTTTCAGGTCAGAGTGCCTGGCTGTCGCACCCAGGGGTCATACCGTCTCGCTCGAGGGTCGTTACACGCTCACGGGTCGTGCAATCTTGCCGGAAGGGTTGGAGACTCTGACCCTCCCGGGAGACGTGAACCCACGCACGTGCGGGGTGTGGCCAGCGAGGGCGTGCGGGATGAAGGAGCGTGTTGGACGTGACGCTCGCCCGGGCTGAGGCTGGGTCCGCCGCCGTTGGCTGAGGCCGGGGCGCCACTGGACTTGAGGTTGGGTCCGCCGGTAACGTGGCCGAGAGGTTGGGTTGGTCGGCTGCGGGGTTAGCGTTCTTTTGCTTATCTGTGTGGCTCTACCTCCTCCTCCTCCTCCTCCTCTTCCTCCTCCTCTTCTTCCTCCTATGTGGTTTTCCGTCTCCCTTTCGCCCTCTTGGCCTCTCCTGTTCCTTGCTATTTATTTCTTCAGTCTACCCCCAGACCGTGTCCCCTAAACACAACCCTGTTTGTTCTACATTAGATTCTCTCGTTATCAACACATTCTCGAGATACGCGTGGCTGTTTTCTTATGTAATGGAGTCTTTTCTTCCATGTTGTGCTATTTAGTTTTTGCTTATACAGGTTCCCTGCCGTGTTGCTTGGAGGCATGGTTAGGGGAATAGGTGGTTTTGAGTCAGGTGATGAACCTGAGACTGTAATATCTTATCACTGGTTCAGGTAATGTTAACAGATGCCACAGTGCTGCACGATAGCCAAATCTGTCCGACGTTAAGTGCGTAGATTTATCTTTACTGGTGTTTCAAATGGCGTGGCATTATTCACTCCTTCCATCTGACGCGCCGGGCGTATGTGCCTTGAATTGTTCAAGTGTTGTGGTGGCGATACGCAAAGCGTGTAGGATGAACGCTGTCCGCAGGAATTTGTTATTGATAATGTAATTATCGTATGGACGCTGTCCGGCGATGCTGGTGACGACAGACCCCCCACGAACCGTGGTGGAGGAACAAGGTGGTGTTGACTAATTAATTCAGTTATTGGTGGGTGTTTACCAGTACGGAGGCGGGGAGGGCTGTCATACCGTCCCGGTACTGGACCAGTAGTGGCTGGGAGGGCTCTGTGTGTGTGTTACCGGCCAGGTACTGGCGATTGACTGGTCTTCGTTGCTTGTGATTCGCGCTCTGTTTATCCCGCCCGGTGGGTCTTGCCCTGCCCTGGGACTCGAACCCTGCCTCTCCCACACCGTGGGCTCTGGCCGCTACCTTCCAGCCTACGTATATTCCCGCTCGCACATTACGACCAGTCTGGCCTTCGATTATACGCCGATAATCCCACAGAATTTCGCCTGGCTTCACCGTGTAATTGAGACAGATTGACCCGTCTGGGGGTCGACTGTTTTCAGCCTTCAAGTCTGGGGAACGACGTCGCAAAAACCTGTCAGAAAAAGTAAAAAAAAAGATAAAAAAAAAGAGGTCAGGGGTCAGGCAGGGTCATGGGCGGCAGGCAGGGTCCGCCAGGGACCGAATGGTCCGTAATCGTCTCAGTTTTGCAAAATGTGTCCCAGATTTAGTTACCGGAAGCCTGCGGTGGTCACCTTCCATCTTGCCTGGTCTCGTTAAGATTCGATTCCTCGAGTCCTTTTCGGCCCTGTGTTATGTAGGTGTGTGTGTCTGCCTCTCCGTCTGGTTACATTCCACGATAATTAGGGTACATTCTTAGCTCAGCGAACCGCCAGCGCCCGGCAGGATAAAGCTGGGTTTTCCAGAATGTCGCTCCGCTTTGCTGGGACCTCCTCAGCATCGACCTGGGTACGTGCAGGAGCTCCGCTCTGACCTGGTAACTAACCGAAGCTATGCAGTGTGTGTGTGTGTCTCATCTTACCACAGCTTCACCTTACACCTTTCTCTCCACCTTCCTTACATTCTCTGCCTGACACTACCCGTGTACGTACGTACGCACGTACATTTCCTGCCCTACACCGGCCGTGTTGTGGACGGCTTCCGTCGGTCCGTGGTTGTCAGGGAGCTCATGAAGGTGACAGCGTTCCGTTTCATCACTGCTCTACATCAGCTGCACCTGCCCAGGGCAGGGACTACTGATCCGTTATTATTATTATTATTATTATTATTAGTAGTAGTAGTAGTAGTAGTAGTAGCAGTAGTAGTAGCAGAATTGGTAGCATTGACTCT
>JAUUDW010003985.1:0-10361 GCA_032361385.1 Panulirus guttatus
AGAGAGAGAGGTAGGATGTCTCTCGCTTCGTGAGATACTGGGACGTGAGGTCAGAAAGAGAGGTTGGGTGGGGAAAGGTGGATGTGTCGGAAGAAATGGTGAGTTAAGGGAGTGGGGCAGGAACACGGGTGAGTGGATGAAAAGAACCGGTTGTGATGAAGCGACACCCGGCAAAAATGAGGAGGTACCAGTGGGAGAGGTAGAGGAGGTGGGAGGGAGGCGGCATGGCGGCTCCTGGGAATGGGCGGATTCATACACTTGGCCACTTGTGTGCAGCCGATGTACATCTGGATCACTCCATACCACGATCTTGGCACTGCTTCTGGTTAAAGACGTGGCGGCCCATCTTCCCCACCCACCCCGTCCGTGGTTTCGTGTGCATATGGGGGTGAGGTGGTCTGCTTCACCTTAGATCATATTTCCGGTGCGCCAATGTCATCCTCCGGTAAATACCGTCCAAAAGACAAGACCTCCAGTCGGCTATTTGGACGAAATACAAATTTCTGGCCTACCGAATTCAACAGTTGGGTGGTTAAGGAGGTCTCTCGCAGTGCAAGGGGAAAGTACTGAGGTCATGTGATAACTGTCCTCTTAGACGAGACAAGACGGGCAACTGAGTGCCGTAATCAAGGCCACCTTATTAAACGCTGGCAGCGGCGCATAGCAACTTGGGAGTATAGCTTTCAGAGTGCCACAGAACTCATGCTGGTGCGATGGAATTCACGCTAGCGCTCAACTGCTTACACCATACTTATACTGGCTTCTACCAGCGTTCCCTGGGGCTTAGAGCACGATCCTGGCAACGTTCAGTTTAAGACACGAACGGGTGAACGGACCCTTACCGCGAACAATGGTAAAAGTGAACAACCGCGGAACTCGTCAGCGCCCCCGCCACAACCAATTACTAACGCGGGCCAAGCAATCCATATATCCAGGTCGCGTCGTGCTTCAGCAGACACCCTCACCCTGACGCGGGGGTTGACCGTTGTCCACCTTCCTCCCTCGCATTCACCTAGTTCTTTGCTTAGTTCCCATACTACACTCATCTCCAGTCTATTTTGATTCCCTTACTCATCACCTTTCACTCCCACTTCCTGCCTGTTCCTCTTTACTTCTCTCTCTCTCCCTTAGTCCTCTCCTTCCCCTCGCCCACTCGCATCGGCCTGAAAGACTTTCCTCCTAACCAAGTAAATAATTTCACACACACACACACACACACATGGGAGTGAAGGGATGGCACATCTCCCCTGCCTAAACCCACAGGCGCCCATCCGCCCTTCCTCCACCTTACACTCTCCTTCACCTCATCCACACCCATCCCTCCTTTCCTATAACAGCACGTACTCGCCAACCCACACTACGCCTACTTTCCCCGCAAGACAATGGGCGGAGGTGGTGTGGTGCTCTCCCTCTCTCTCTCTCTCTCTGGCTTCCGAGGGATGTACATCGATATGCCAGTGTGACGCCGTCACTGTGAACCAGGAAGCCTCGCGGATGTCACCTGGAGCCTTCCCTCGCCCTGGGGAAAAGGCTCCCAGAGGAGAGAGAAGAGTGTAGGGCGTGGCAGTGTGTGTGAGTGTGTGTCGGCCAGCGTGCTGCTCCCCTGCACCATCATACGTGTCTTCCACCAAGCTGTGTTTCCTCCTCACCAACACCTCACATTCTCACCTACAACCACCTCCTCGACTACACACAGCCTCTTCTGCTATCCCCCGCCCCCCTGAACTATGGGTTCTCTCAGTCGTCCTCACCACCGTTACTATTCTTACATCCTCTCCCTCCCTCTTGGGAGGGCTGACTCTCTTGACGGCAACCGTAAATTCACTCACGCTCGAAGCTCCCTTTTCGACCCTTCGAATCTCTTTCATGGCCCCTACAAGTCCCTTCACACAGGCCTTAAGATTCCTTGAGGCCTAGAGGATATCCAAGCGGGTTCCTTAGTAGACCTTTATTCCATCAACAGGATGTGTATGGTCCCTTCAAAGTCCTTGGTTCTCTCAAAACATCCAGTTCCTTCAAATCCTGAAATTAGACTAACGACCGTCGGAGTCCCAGGGAACGTGTGACAGTATCGCGGTATGGACCGGCAAAGGACGCCAAGAAGTGTGTGTTAAAGCCACAAGTTCCTTCTGATATCCAGGTTCTCTTCAAACCCACCCTACCTACAGTCCTACCACCGTAAACATAAGCGTTCCTTAAACATCGTTTGGATTCCTATTTTGTAACATCCGTGAATGAAGAACTTTGGAAAAGAAAACGGGTTTACTAGAGTATCATAATATTCTAATACTTTTACGTACCTGCTGAATAAACATTAAAACTTCCACCTAATAAGAGGCGGCTGTGTCTAGTCTATCTCAAAATATTCACACCTTCGCTGAGACAGGAGCTGCCAAGAGCTTCCTTAATGGCAGAAGCGTTACTCAAAAGATTCCATTTACCAAAAAAACAATCAAATTCCACCTTGCGCACACGGTCACGGGCCTAAACCTTTTTACCTTGCTCAGAAACTTCAGGCAACTGAGGAACCTCCTTCAGCCAGGACCTCCTGACTCTCACCTCTATATCAATCTCCTGCTCGAGGTACTGTGAGATGGACTGCGGGAGGTCGCCGGGGAAGATGTAGTCGCCGTCGGGAGAGTCGGAGTCGCTGCCCTCGCCCACGCCGCCCATCCATGCCCCAGGGGCCACTTCCCACTCACCGACGCCCATGAGTGATATCTGCGTCGGGGGGAAAGATACAGAGACAAGCTTGATACACAGACAGCATCACTGACATAAGCATACACTATACCATTCCTAAATGATGACAACAGTACTTACAGACGCAACAGCCACAGGGCTGGGTTTAATTAGACAATTAAAATGACATCACCAGCACGTACAAGAGACAGATGAAGAGCGAGAAGAAAATTATATGAGAGGTGGCCCAAGAGTATGGTGACCTGAGAGAGTCGTGCGAGCTACGTCACGGTTGCTCCAGAAAGACCCCTGGGGTCTTGAGGTGATCCGGTGCGGGCCAGAGGGTTCCTTGGGACATAGGATACTGAGAAAGGACATAGGGATACCTGGTTTGAATACCTTGTGAAGTGTTTTGCGCCCTCAGCCCGGGATGGGCCCAGGCTGCTGGGCTGGGTCGTTGGTCGACCAAGCTGTTGGAAGCAGCAGCCCGCAGGCCTACATGGCCCCTCAGATGGGACAAAACCATATACATAGGGGCATTGAGGAGCTGAAAGACTGTGAGAACGGACAGAGGGATTGTAAGAGTGGACAGTGAGATTTTTTTGGTTGGACATCTGAGTTACAGAGGGATTCTTAGTACATGGGAATGATTCGGTGGAATTTGTAAAGAGCTAAAGCCTTAAAGATTACCTGCTACTTGTAGGACAAAAACAATATCTAAAAAATTCAAATCATTTATCTAAAATTTTATATTTTGGCTTCAAGAAAATGAATCAACCTACTTGTATTAATATTACTGTCTAACAGAGAGAGAGGGTGGGTGTGGGTATGTGTGAGAGAGGTACTAAGGCCTTATAAATATCAAGGATATGCAAACTGATCTATCAAATATGCATTTTTTTTTCAAAACTACTCAAATCGTAAGTTTTCAAGCTTTAAGGTGAGGTGGGTATTCAGGAGAGGAGTGTGTGTGAGGAGCGACAGCATGAAAGTGTGTGTGGTGGGCACTCATGTGAGAATAGTGTGAGGGGCGAGAGGAGGGATGAGTGTGAGGTTGACACACACAGCAGGAGTGGATAGTGTGAGGGGAGAGAGGAGGGATGTGTGTAGGTCAGGTGGCCACGATCATCACATATATCACCTCCAGTCTACGGCGCAGGGCTTTCACGAGAAACATCCTTGGCTATAAGTATCTACAGCTATAAGTAACTACAGCTATAAGCATCTAAGAACATATAAAAGGGTAGGAAGATAAGGGAAATCTTCGACAGGGAGCCAGACAGGTCAAACCTACACTCAACAGGCGAGGAGCAAGACCTTACCTCAGTCTGTGTACCCGTAGTCACGCTGCTGCCGGTGCCTTCCTCTCTCTCCGCCTCTCCTTCCTTCTTCTCATCCTCCTCCTCCTCCTTTTCGTCCTCCTTCTCCGCCTTCCTCTCCTCCTCCTCCTCCTGCTGGGTGGAGGAGTCGCTGGCGGAGGGGCCTGGGGTGTTGGTTGTGGATGCGGGCGTGCGGGTGGGCGTGGATGGGGCGGAGGAGGACGGCGGGTGGGTGGTGTTGTTGTTGTGGGGTCGCCGCAACACCTGCACTAGGATGGGCTCCTCCGCCTCCTGGAACACCCGCACGGCCTCCGCGTGGCTCAGCCCGCTCACGTCCCGCCCGTTCACCTGTGGGAGACAACACCTGACGTTAGCACACCTGCTGCAGACAACGCCTGACGTTATCAAACCAAACCTGCCGTTACTAAAAAAAAATGTCATCATGACATTTCACGTCAATGAACTTTTTACGACACTTGTCACTGCATCTGACAATACTACACTTTGTTACCACACCGGACGTTACTACACTTGATAACCGCTTACGCCACTTTCTTTGTGGAGGGATCGACTTGCTCTACATAAGAACAGTTGTTATAATCATCATCTTAAAAGTACCTTAAAGTATCTACATCATGGATGACAAAGACAGGATTTTAAATATTCACTTGAAAATATGAAGGAGTTGCTATACCCCAGTAAAAGGGGAGTGTGGAAAAGTTTCCTACCTACAGCATAATTTTTTCAAGAAATTAGTTTTACGTTTCTACGTTAAAAAAAAAAATTAGTCATAGCTCAACTGTGCCAATGAGGAGCATAAAGATAACATCATGGACACTGAGAAACTAACGATAAATTTCAAAACATGAACTCGTTTTATAATGATTTTTTTCTCCAAATAATGAAACAAAAATATAGATGGCTCCCACTGGAACACTGCTCCCACCTCACAGTCCCCGGCACTGGATACACACTACCCCATTAGCCTCCTCTCATGTCCATGCAAGATGATGCAAGGGATCCTCCGTCGTCGTCTACACTATACTACTGGCACCCTTTTCCACCCCCTAGCCGCTACTAATGGCTTCACTTCGGGCAAGAGTACGGCTTATTCTCTGGCTGCCTTCTATTGCAACAAGAGGGCAAAAATCTTCCCGTCTTTCTTAACATAAAGAGGGGCCTCTGACACAGCCTAGCCTGGCTTCATTCTTCCCGAGCTGCTGCGAGTGAAAGGAAAACTTCTACGGTAGGAGAAGCGAAAGTTTGGTACCAAGGACATTAGAGATATTGCTCTGGGAAGTCCACGGGGGTGTTCTCAGACCTACTCTGTTTAATACCCTGATGCATTCCACTCCTACTCGACCATGGGCCAGTGGGTGACCTACATTCCGGTAATACTGATGAAGTACTGCCATATAAAATACCCATAAGGAGATGCAAGGAGCCATTCATCTAATGATATTCGAATGTATGTCTTTAACGATTTCCCCCGAACGCACTTAAAAAAAACCTCTGGTGTGTGGAATGGATGGAAACAAACCTAGGCTATGCTTATCCTGTATGATTATCCGCTTGATGGGCTGAGTAAAAAGCTAGAGGTGCTGTATCCCTAGAAAACTGCTGGAGGTGATGCATACCCTCCATCAGGTCCTACACTAACTATGCCGTCCAAGCCTTGCTTAACTTTGACCCCAAAGCAACAAACTCCCAAGAAAGGTACAACGTTCAGCTGTCTGAGCTATTCCTGCTGTCCCGAAAAGAACGAGAACGCAATACAGTTGTTAACATTGAAGTGGGTATAATAAAAAAAAATATCCTGATAAAAACTAAATTCAAAAGACCGTTTCCGCTGCAAACGTGGGACATTAAACAGTCCTAGATAACCTAGGAGTTGGCACCCTTGTGGGCCAACTCAACACTTTCAACTATTTCCCTCACTTCGTTTCATTAGGCAGACCTCACCCTCTTAATCAACATAGCAAGGGTTTTATGTACACACACTACCTGGTGCTTCTCCTAATATTGTCTACAGCTTCCAGTTTCTCGTATTAAGCCATGCTCTTCTTTTCCAGTAATGTCGGTTAAATTAGCTAGTCATACTCTTCACTTACGCCATTTGCATCAGGTGCAACCTACCACAATCCCCATATTTTTCCGTCATATATAATCTTAATCGCCTTATATAATATCTTTCCGAGAAACAGTACGTCCAAAATCAAGTTCCGTTACTGTAGTGCATTATCTAAACACAACATAAGCACAAAGAAACAAAATCACTCGGTATTAAAAGCTGGTAGCAGTGCGGAGCTAAACTGGAAAACCGCCATGTTGATGTTTTCGTTCTACCAAAACCGGCCGGGAACACAACGGACTGCCCCCACAAATGGATGTCCTACCATCATAACCACTTATCATTTCCCTTCTGTAAAGGTATACCTCGGCTGGGAGAAGGGTACTGTTGCACTAACGCTACATTGGAAACGATGAAATAATTCGGTTTTCTTTACAGAGGACCTATGGTAAAAACGTACGTAAACAGATCCCTCCGCCATTTTGAATTCAGTGTAAATAATCCCTCCGACTGTATTACCTGGTGAATTCATTTCGATGAGGACTTCAGTGGACTGCAGTACCATCTACTTCATTGTAATTCTCCCATGTTTAGTACGTAATGTCCTTCCTTCCTTGTTTTTTTCGTTTTTCTTGACACACAACACAGATAGGAGCAACACCGGCTGCTCCAGCCTGTCCTCCATACTGACGTCAACGAACTGTGTGTCGGGACTGAGAGACGAGTGAATCTGTTTCGAAACCAATGAAGCAACGACTCTCGACACTTCGGTGTTTACCCTGAATCTTTGCTGACGGCCGGCATTCGCTGTTAACGGAATACGAAGCGCCCGAAGCTGGTTCGGATCCCTCGTCCTGTCTCGGTGCTACGTTCAGTCTTGAAGCTTTCCAAAGCAGTAATTTTGCCATGACTATGGGGCCCCTCAGCCCACCTCTCGCCTCGTCCTGACCAAAAGCCAACGGAACAAACTAACGAACCAACCAGCGCCTCCGTAAGTACATACATCGACCGTATTACTTACACTACAACAATGGAATTCACAGCGCAAAAAATACAGAAATGAATGTACTTACTGAACTGCCATGCGGAAAAAAAAAATAGAAATCTATTGGTAGGGCAACCTTTTAAGTTACACAATACAATGGCGCAAAACATAATGGTGCACGTATATCATTTTATCAGCCTGCCTGAAACGATAAGGCTATACTGTCTTTTGATACATAAAAACACTGATGGAATGCGTGTTGCTGATCACTCAGTGCGACAACACTGATGCAAAGGGTGTCGCTTATCATTCATCGAGACACTGATAAAAAAAAATATGTTGCTTATCGTCACACCACAACAACACTAACGAGAGTGTTGCCCATCAGAAGACCACGACAACACAACAGGATGTATAGGAAGTAACGACACAGTGTTTGGAGGAATACTCGAGAAGACGAAGGCTGTCATAAACAACATACAATAATTGCACAAATCAAAACAAATCTCGAAACAAGAGCATCGGAAACAGCCGCGTGAGTAGGTGTTGTGTCGTCGGGGTACAAGGATTGCCGTAGGTGGCAGCTGGGAGAGGAGACACACGCATATTTCATCACCAAACAATACCTAAAGTAATCCTAATGCTCTTGTCTCTCGTTAAAAATGAAAAGAAAGACAAATACGTGTCCCATGCATTTACGAAAGGAAAATGAACAAATAATGCGGCAGTACATGTCGTAAAAGAGTGGCGTTTTCTTAAATCAGTGTTCGGAAAAACAGTGTGGTGATTCTGTCATTACATTAAAGGTAAGGGAAGATGGGTCTCTCGCACAGGGCGAATCCGAGGCTGCCACACATCAAAGTCTCCTCGGTGAGGGGTCAAGTTCCGTCGAGTTCAATTAAGCTTCGGCGCTGGATAAATACGTTGACTCCTCGTCGTCCACGATGAAAGAAGATTATACTCGAATACCCTTCCAATAATTGCTCTAAAAACCTCTCAGTAACTGGGATCACTTCAGGACGCGGCATCAAAGACCCCGGGAGCACGTCTCCGCTGGAGAACCAATCACAGGCAATGCGGTATAAAGGGGGGGGGGGGGAAGGGGGCGGATCCTGATGCTACCAAAGGATTTTAAAATGAAGGCATCGTCTGGGGATGGCAGGGAGTGAGGCGCCCTTGTTTACATCTGGGTCTGAGAGAGGGTGAGGCGAGGCAAGGTGAGGGCAAGCACGTGAGGACAAGAGGAGGTAAGGTGAGGGCAAGGAGACGTGAGGATTGAAGAGGGAAGATGAGGGCATGGGAATTGAGGATGGAGGAGGGAAGATGAGGGCATGAAAAGTGAGGATGGAGGAGGGAAGGATTGATAAGGACGGATATGATTAAAGGAACGACAGGACTGAAGCTTGATAATATGACAGCTGTGGCACCAGAGCAGCCATTTCCTTCCTTCAGTCACCTAAGTTTTCATAAACTTACACTGTTGTCCACACTTATATATTTAGTAATCCAATCAGCGTACAACTTCTGGATGAATATCATTTTGCTCTACTTAAGTTTGTCAAGAAAACAAGAGGCTTCAACACTAACACCTTAACTTAAACTGGTTTAAACGTTAAGTACGTTTATCAAGAGAGACAAAAGGAGCAGAGACGCTACATGAGAGGGAGGGGACGAAGAACACCTACTGGGATAGGCTGACGGAGGGGAGGGGGAAGAGGAGGTAGGGGGAAGCTTTACTGTCTCTCGCGGCGGCTGTCAAAACAGCCAACTACTGTCATCGCCTGTCCACATTATTGACAGCCAACCGCAAACGCTGCCTCGGGCCAAAATCTCAGAACAAACGGAGGGGCGCACTTCAGATGCCAAGGATAATCTGTTATTTCCAGATGGGATAATACCTGGCGCTATGAAAGCACGGAGGAAATGTGTTGAACTCCGGTAACACACATGCTTCTGCAATAGTTTCGAGATTCCGTGTTCGATGACAAAAATCTAAAATTACTTGTTAATCAGGGAGATATATCCATTCTAAATACGACCTTTCCATATCAATATCAAGGGGGAGAAACACATGGTTGCCAAAAATGGCACAAAAAGGTCATATTTACACTTTAACCGGGACGGCCAACAGCTGTCAAAACACCTGATCGTATGAATACGTGTTTTCGGGCATCTCGGATGTGACCAACATATGCCACACTGTACGAGCAAGCTGTGCTTACCATTTATACACACATCTATTCACTTTCATGTCTTCTATATACACATTTTCGTACATAAAGAAAATGCTAGTAAATTCTGTGGAAGCAGAATGCACTCAACATCTGCCTGTCAGGGTCTCCGTTGTACACCAGAGAAAACGGGGATGCGCCAAGGGTAGACTATTGTACTGCCGTCCAGCTCCCACTGAGGGACAATAGGAGGGCGTCATTTGGAAGTCCAGCCACACAAAAACACACACACACATCCTGCCTACCATCCATTATCCCCTCATTGTGGGGAGAGATGTGAGGTGGTGCACCTCTGATGTCGTAATAACACCCCACCATAAGGGAGGCGCCAGGGATATATGAAAGTGTTGGGGTGTGTGTGTGCGTGTGTGTGTGTCTGTGTGTGTTTCTTTGTAGGTCCTGACAGGTGGAGTGACGGGGGATTAGGGAAGGTGCAACGTAGGGTGGCTGTGTGTTGAGTGATTCTTTAGTTAGGGAGGGGGTGGGGCGGGCTTCTGGGGGAGGCTGGTGTGGCAGGGGCTTCTAAGGGGTGGCATGTGTCTGTGGGTGTAGCAGGCGTGGGGAGGAACACCTGGGGACAGGCTCGTGCCTGTGATCATAGCAGGTGTGGAAAGGGAATTCTGCACTGAGTTCTCCCGGTGATTACGACAGGTGAGATTCCTTATGTGGGTGATTACAGCAAGTGCTACAGGTATCTAAGAGCTGTCTGGGGGCCTTGTACTCCCAACAGACCATGTTGACGAGTTGTCATGTTTAGGCAACTGAGGGCCGTGGGGAGAAAGGGGGGGTCTGAACTAGACTGTATATGGGTGAGGACAATGAGTATGGCATGGGGCAATCCGAGATGACGAGGACGTGACTGTCCCAAGGTGTGGGAAGGACCTCTACAACCACCTGGTGTTGGTGGTCACAGCAAAAAGGAAAAAAAAAGGGAAAAAACTGAGATGGATATTTTTTCTCCACTCTCACGATTTGCTTACTGGCGCCTCTCTTCCGTACGGCAGGCATCCGGAGCTGGAAGGAGGATGCAGAGCACTTGACTTCAGAGGGCATGGGTAATTCGGACAGCACCA